>JXTB01000608.1:142356-210300 GCA_002914805.1 Parasponia andersonii | reverse complement strand
AAGTTGTACCTAAGAAATCCGGAGTTACTGTGGTCAAAAATGAAAATAATGAATTAATTCCAACAAGGACTGTTACTGGTTGGCGTGTGTGTATTAACTATAGGAAACTCAATTCAATGACTAGGAAAGACCATTTTTCTTTACCTTTTATAGATCAAATCCTTAAAAGAGTTGCAGGACATGAATTTTATTATTTTCTAAATAGGTATTCAGGGTACAATCAAATTGAAATAGCACTTGAAGATTAAGAGAAAACCACTTTTACATGTCCACTTGGTACATTTGCTTATCGTAGGATGCCTTTTGGATTATGTAATGCACTAGCCACATTTCAAAGATGCATACTTAGCATATTTAGTGATATGGTTGAATGTTTTCTTGAAATTTTCATGGATGATTTCTCTGTTTTTGGTGATTCTTTCGATGATTATCTAACGAACTTAGAGAAAGTCTTGAAAAGGTGTCACGACAAGAATCTTGTACTTAATTGGGAAAAATGTCATTTCATAGTAACAAATAGGATTGTTCTTGGCCATATTGTTTCATTAAAAGGAATTGAGATAGATAAGTCAAAAATTGAATTAATTTCCAACTTGCCTACACCAAAGTGTGTAAGAGATGTTAGATCATTCCTAGGACATGCTGGTTTTTATAGGAGGTTTATCAAAGATTTTAGTATAATATCTAACCATTGTGTAACCTCTTATCTAAAGACAATATTTTTGAATGGACTAAAGAATGTGAAGAAGCATTAATTAAGCTTAAAAAATTGCTCACCTCTGCTCTTATCATTCAACTACCCGATTGGTCTCTTCCTTTTGAAATAATGTGTGATGCAAGTGACTATGCTATTGGTGCTATTTTGGGACAACGAAAAGATTGTAAGCCATATGTGATTTACTATGCAAATAAGACTTTAAATGATGCTCAAATAAATTATTCAACCACCGAAAAAGAATTACTTGTAGTAGTATTTGCTTTAGAAAAATTTCATTCTTATCTTGTTGGTTCACCAGTAATTGTCTTTAGTGATCATGCAGAATTGAAATATCTTCTCCCTAAGAAAGATTCTAAGCCAAGATTGATAGGGTGGATCTTATTGCTTCAGGAGTTTGATATTGCAATCAAGGATAAGAAAGGTGCCGAAAATGTTGTCACTAACCACTTATCAAGGCTAACAATAGAGTCATCTTTTGGGACCACACCTATCAATGATTATTTTCTTGATGAATCTCTATTCTCTGCCACTTTAATACCTTAGTTTGCTAACATTGTCAACTTTCTTGCAACAGGAGCTATGCCATCTGATTGGAGTAGTCAAGACAAAAAGAAGTTTATAAGTGAAGTGACGAACTTTTATTAGGATGACCCTTATCTGTTCAAGTACTGTCCTGATCAAATCTTTCGAAGATGTATACTAGATAATGAGGTAAATAGTATCATAAACTTTTGTCATACAGAAGCATGTGGAGGTCACTTTTCGTCAAAAAAGATAGCTGCAAAAATCTTGCAGTGTGGATTTTATTAGCCAATTTTGTTCAAAGATACTCATGTTTTTTGCAAATCTTGTGAAAATTGTCAAAAATTAGGGTCAATTTCAAAATGTCACATGATGCCTTTAAATCCTATTTTGGTGATTGAACTCTTTGACTATTGGGATATTGACTTTATGGGACCTTTTCCACCGTCATTTGATTTTGTGTACATTCTAGTAGCCGTTGATTATGTATCAAAATGGGTAGAGGCAATTCCAAGTTGAAATAATGACCATAAAACAGTGATTAAATTTTTGAAAGAAAACATTTTGAGTCGATTCGGAATTCCTCGAGCCATGATAGCTGATGGGGGAACACATTTTTGTAATAAGCCATTTGAGTCATTAATGAAGAAATATGGAATCACACATAAAATTATCACCCTCAAACAAATGGACAAGTAGAACTTGCAAATAGGGAGATTAAACAAATTTTGGAGAAAACAGTTAACCCAAATCATAAAGATTGGTCGTTGAGACTTAGTGATGCATTTTGGGCTTATCGAAATGTTTTCAAAACCTCACTTGGTATATCACCCTATAGGATAGTTTATGGAAAACCTTGTCATTTACCTATGGAACTTGAACACAAAGCTTTTTGGGCCATTAAAACTTTCAACTCAAATCTTGATGTTGCTTGTAAGTTGTGAAAATTGCAAATAAATGAGCTTGAAGAATTGAGAAATGATGCATATGAGAATTCGAAAATTCATAAGGCTAGAACCAAAAATTTTCATGACAATGTAATTTCAAGAAAAATATTCGTTGTTGATCAAAAGGTCTTGCTTTATAATTCTCGACTTCACATATTTCCTGGAAAATTGAGATCAAGGTGGAGTGGACCTTTCATTGTAAGACATGTATATTCTTATGGTGCTGTTGATATTGAAAATCCCAAAAATGGTAATGTTTTTAAGGTGAATGGACAAAGACTCAAACCATTTCTTGACAATCAAATTCTTCAAGAGGAAGTCCTTTATCTCAGTGATCCATGTCATCAGTGATCATAATTTGTTGTAAATCTTCAATTCTCTATTTTTAACTTTGTTTAATCTTACAGGTTACTTTTTGTGTTTTTGTTTGCTTCTTTCATTACTTTCCCGGTTAAGTGGTGGATAACGGTACTCCATGACCTTTAAGTCGGTTTCTTCAGTTTCTCACAATAATTGAAGAAAAAAAATGAAAATAAAAAAATAAAAAAAATTGAGCATAAAGTTCCAATCTCTCATCAGGATTCGTAACATCTTTTTACTTCTTTCCTTTTCTTTTCAATTTCTTTCTTCAAGATGGATGTCACTCTTTCAAAATTGCAAAAATACTTTCCTTCTCTTCCTCAAAATACTCTGCTAAAAATTTACCTTGCTAGGTGTGAAAGATTAAGGTTACTAATGCATATGGGCATTTCTGAAGATGTCCATTGGATTATTAAAGCAAAGGTACGATTATCAGGTGAGTTTTTAAATTCATTTGTTTCATACATACCTGGTCATAGTAAAAGCTCATTTGCAAAAAAGCGTCGTGTTAAAAGAATGAAAGTTTGTCATAAATGTGCCCGATGGACTTGTAATACAAAATACCGCTCTTTAAGAATGGTATCCACAAATCGTGAAGATAAAATAAACTTTATTAAGGATGGCATGAGTAAGGGGTCACTGGATGATCTCCTATTGACCCTTGAGATGCATCCTAGTGGAGATGTACATATTGTAATTCACAAATTCTGGCCTCAATTTCAACAAGAGTATGAGCGATATAGTCTTGGGAATCTGACTTTAAAAGACCCTGTTTGTCAATTTATAAGAAAATTGGAAGGGAAGTAAATCCTCGACCCATAGAGGGCATTTAAGCCATTACTGGACGTAAAACTAGAGGAAGATGTGAGCCACAATCACAATTACCTGTACATATGCATGCTTTGCTCTTATGTCATTTTGTTAAAATTTTCAATTTTTTTTTTGACAATAGCCGACCTACCCCTATAGGTGCTATCATTGCATTACTTTTCCTATCTCTATAAATACATCACTTCTTTTCTCCATTTTCATTCAACTCAAACTCATTCATAAGTTTAAGAGGAGTGTTAAAATAGCCGAATCCTCATCTCGTAAAATCAAAAATATTTGTATATTTTGTGGATCCAGTCCGAGGAAAGATAAAGAGTTCCTAGAGGTAGCAAATCATCTTGGTAAGGTGTTAGCTGAAAGAAAAATCCATTTAGTTTATGGGGCAGGTAGTCTTGGGTTAATGGGGAGTGTGTCAGCAGCTACATTCATTGGAGGAAGTCAAGTTTTGAGAATCATCCCAAAAGCTTTGACTGAAGGAAACATCACCAGAAAAATGATTGGGGAAGAAATGAAAGTGTCAACAATGCATGAACAAATACAAAAGATGCTTGACCATTCTGACGCTTTTATTGCCTTACCAGGGGGCATTGGAATATTAGAAGAAATTTTTCAAATTGCTTCTTGGGCTCAGCTGAAAATCCACCAAAAACCCATCGGCCTATTAAATGTTAATAGTTTCTTTAATGGTTTTTTGTCCTTTCTAGATCATGTTGTAGAACAGAAGTTTATTTCTGACTCTTCAAGATGAATATTCATCTCTACTATAACTCCTGAGCAGTTGATTGATCAATTGCAAATCTACGTTCTAGAAGTTGATCCATCCATAACTCAGTTAGACTGGTCAAACAAAGAACGTTGGAAAAAAGCCAGATTGGATCTGTCTCTTAGTCTGTAAAACTTTCTAGTCTCATGGTTTTTCTCACAATATTTTATTTTCTTAATGTATCTTTCAGGTTTTTCAGTAGTTTATGTCACAGGTAATGTTTTCTATATTTTTCTTATTTAACTCAAGATATTTGGGACAATGTTTGATTCTGGTTGTGGGGGAAGGAATAGTTAACACCCAACAAAAAAATTGAAAAAAGAAAAAAAGAAAAAAAATATCTTTTTGCTGTTATTAAAACCATTGGACATAGCGACTACGTCATTGATGGCAGAGTAAGGAGTAAGTTTACTCTTGAGATGTATCATAGTGGATATATAACATTTAGTCTTGATTTTTAAATTTCTTAATATTGTTTCATCATGCATTTCTTTTTGAATTATTCAAATTTACAAACTCTTAGATTATGTTCATATACTTATTTAGTAAATATTCATAAACCATCCTTTGCACACACATACGCACACTTTGACATCTAATTATGGGTTGTAAATTGAACTGCTATGATACTCAAGTTCTTATATTTTATCAAAGGTAGCAACTAAGGGCAGGGGTAAAATAAAAAAAATTAATAATCATAAAAAAAAGAAAAAAAAAGTACATATTTAAAGAAAAAATCGTAGAAAAGTTTAGTTTTATAGCCTACTTGACTCGAGCAACAAAGCCCGAAGGGGTATCTTAACACCTAGTACCCTAAAGCTAACTGGCTTGGGAGTTATTGGTCTAAAACTCATTACAAGAGTTAAGGAGAAAGCTTAAGGAAACTAGACATTGCACTATCTATGATTATCTTATGTAATAAAAATATCTGCAACCTGAGTTATTAAGCTCGTAGGAGTGTCTCAACACCTAATGCCTTAAGGCCAACTGGTCTGGGAGTCATTAGCCTAAAGCTCGTTATATGGGTTAAGGATGTATTGTTCATAGTATTGTGTTTAAAAAAAAACAAAAAAAAAACAAAAATTGCCCCATACTCAAAGAAGCTACCCTCGGTGAAATATTAGAACTTATATTACATTTTTCAATTAAGCCCCATGATTATGTGTTGTTATATGATCATAAAAAGGAAGGTTTATTAATATTTTAACTTAAGAATATTGATTCAATAAAAATTGAGAGTTTGTTTATTTGGATAAATCAAAGAGAGATAAAGTGGTGATTACTTTGAAAGGAAATTTTGTTAAGTGATAATGCTTTAATTGCTATGGACTAGTAATAAGCTGGTTAGGGGGTGTGATGAATGTCTAATTGTGTAAATTTATTATGGGATTAGATCATCATTATACATTTAGAGTTTCATTAAATTTCCTAATTTAAAGCACTTTTGGAGACATAGGCATAAAAGCAAGAATTACCTCTAATTTGTGCTAAATATTCGTTTTTGCTTAGGTTTCGTAAAATAGGCACAGATTCTAAACTACATGGGATTTTGATCCAATTCTTGAACTCATGGATTTTGGACTCAATTATTCACTAAGTCCGATTCACAAGATCTACCCAAATTATTTCGAAATGGGTCTCAAATGGACAACATTATAAATTGGACTGCACTCACGTTTAGCCTGACACCCTTTTTTTTTTGGCCCATTCTGACCTCATCACAATCTCAAATAGAGTGATTCTTGATGCTACGGGTATGTACACAAAATTATCTAGATGATTTGTTCTTGGAGAAAATTCAAAAGAAGCAAAAATCTGGGTAAAAATATCAGATCTTTCCACATGATAAGATCAGCAACTGATTTTGACTCAACAGAAGTAATCTTTACCAATTTTGCTATAAGTTAAGAAATACATCTCCAATGGATGCAATTTTAGTGGTATACGACTCATAACAGATAAAGCTTCAAGTTTTCTTCGATCAAGACATTTTTCATCCAAATTCATGAAGTTTCAGATATATCTTTAGGAGAGACTAAATCTACCAAAACAAGTTGCCAACTTGCTCTTATCTTTAGTTTACAAATTTTGACTTTGTATCTCTAAATTTTCCTATAAATAGATGCTTAAGCTAGGCTTAAGAGGCATCTTGGTTTTGAGAACAAGATCACTCTCTTTTATTCTCCTCTTGTTATTCATGTTATTTTAATCTTGCTTTGTCTTCAAAATAGTAAGAGTTTTGTGTTTAAAGTTATGTTCATATTGTGTTCATACTTGTTATTCTTCTTCATCATGTTTATTTAATCTTACATATTGCTAAGATGAAAGGGTGAACTTCTTGGGGGAAAGATAGGTATAATCCAAACTCTAGGTAGACTTCATTGTTTATATCTTTTAATCACTGTTATGCATGTGCTGCTTAATTTTCTTAATCAATCGTAGTACCCTTCTTATAGATAGTGAGTCTTGATTCATTGTAGTCAACCATTGGTATAATAAATACTTAATTCCTTTTGTACCAGTTGTACTAGGAAGGGATTTTGATTTGTTGTAGACATAAGGTGACACCATGAATGCTTGACCACATTTACAAGTGTTGGCGTTATAAAAAAAAAAGTAATTAAGAAAACTAATCTAATCATATAGATAACTAATAATGGACTTTTAATGATTAATCTTCCGATTGGAATCTCCGTTGTGTGTGGATTCCAATTGAATGATAAAAGAGTTTAGGTTATACTTATTTGATATACCTAAGAGTGGATCTCCTAATCTTAGCAATTGTTTAATTCTGTAACTTCATATCGTTATATTTTAGTCACTTTGTTTCATATTATCACAATCATCCTACAATATACTTTTTCCTATCATTTTTATTCTTGCAATATATGTGTTATGGTCTTGTATTATTCACTAACCTTCCTGTGGATTGACCTTGGTCTCACCGAGTAATTTCTTACTTTGACACTTATGCACTTAGGAAAAGACTTCATTAATTTGAATCAGTCAAGTTTTTAGCACCGTTGCTGGGGAGGTAAAGTTTATTCTACAAACCATAATTTCATTTATTTTTCTTTTAATTTTGATCTCATCTCTTTCCTTCTTCATTTTCTTTCTTAGTGATAAAACAAAAATATCCTTTCTTATTTTGTTTTTATTTGTATGAAAGTTTGGTCACGCTCATCAAGTGGTAGACTTATTAGGAAGCCTTCATTTTCTCTGGAAAACATGGCCGAAAATCAAATTGACCAAGGAGATAATCATTCTGTACAAAATGACCAAGATAGACCTAGGACACTAAGAGACCACATGAATCCCACAATCATATTTAGTTTCAATTTCAGGCCTGGTATCATTCAACTTTTACCAAATTTTCATGGCTTAGATTCAGAAAATCCGTATTTGTATTTAAGGGAATTTGAAGAGGTGTGTAATACTTATAATGACCAAAATCGTAGCATGAACACTATTAGACTTAAGTTTTTTCCTTTTTCATTAAAAGATAAAGCTAAAACATGGCTACAAAATCTTAGGTCGGATTCCATTGGTTCTTGGGATGAAATGCAACAACAGTTTNAGGTCGGATCGAAAATTAAAATTCGAAACTCAAAACACCAAAAAACGGCAACTTTCAAACCGGGCAAAATAAGATGGTGAAATATATACGTTGAAGTTTTTCTCGACAAGACGAACCGAACTAGCCCAAGAATGCGACCTGAAATGGTCCGAAACGGTACCACTAACAAAAACTTTAAAACGGTCAAAAAATGACGTTTTCTAGGGATGTGGCTCTCCTCTGCCTGGTGACCAGGGATGGATGGCACGACTTCTTGGTGGCGTGGGAGGGGCTCATCGGCTCTGGCGGCGACTGCTCCTCCTTTGCTTGGTTCGGCCGAAAACAAGAGAGATAGAGTTGAGAGGGGGAGAGTGTGAGAGAGAGAGAGAAACATATATGTATATATATTTAATCTTTTTTTTAAGGTCAAAGGACCAATATGCCCTTTAAGAAAACAGGTTTTTACACGTCATCTTTTTACTCGTTGATTATTTGCCTTGCTATACAAAAAGGTCAGTGGATGAATGCTTTTTAACAGAATTTCTTTAATCTCTCGGCCGTCTTAACTAGTTATTTATCTTCTTAACTAGTTATTTATATATTGTCGCTCTACTTTGTTTATATCTATATATATACCTTCTTATCTTATGTAGAAATTATAGTGTTTCCCTAAATGGTGCTGCTGGTATAACTGGTACACAAATCATTAACTGCAACTGCCATTCCAACCCATACAAGTTCCAAAACCAGGTTAGATATTATACGGAATTACTACAATTTATTCTCTTTATATATAGACGATAATAACACAAGATGCATGCGTCTTTTGTCTTCTGTTTTGTATAATATAATATATGTATGATCAAGAATCTCACTTTGATGCTTGATCCTGACATTCCTTGGTGACCAAGTTAATTTGGGTACAACATATATACAATACACATCACACACATTATGCAGTTTTTATACAATTAACTAATTTGTGTATATTTGTACTTAATAGTGCACATACTCAGCTTATTCTAATGAGCTAGATTTCTTAAATAATATATATGATTATTTAACAAAATTTGATCAATTCAAAAAGAGATCACAAGATTCTACTTACTGATTATACAGTTATTAGTACACACAATGCGTCTGCGTGCATCAATATCAGAAAAATTAAAAACGTCGAAATGCTTGATGGTCATGATCGATGTAGATATACAAGGTGTAAGCTCCTGATCATGTCTTCCGTTTTTATGTCGAAATGCTAGGTTTTTGGTAACATATCCTTATTCTTAATTTGCGCGCTGACTTTGACTTTATTCTTTTTTATTTTCTTTTTAATAATTAAGATCGTCACAATAAAAATAACATTTCTCTGTCTATTAATATATGTGTATATACAAAGGGCACCAGTAAATATTTGTTTTTTATTTATACATGAATATTATTTTGACCAATAAAAATTTATATATTAAAAAATAAGAGAGAAAAAAAATATTAATAATGCTCCTTTTTTTATGCACCTTATTATAACTGTTGGATCATTATTAAATGGTGATCTAACAGCTAAAAAAAATACCTATACACATAAAAAAAAATACTATTAGCAACCATGTATAAATCATACGATCAATATTATATATAAGCGGCAGATTACTTATATTCTCTCCTTCACATAACCAATTTGACAGGTTCAACAATTAGGCGTACACAAAAAAGAAATATATACAATTATCACTCCTTTGATCGATCAAGATCGAAGACTACCATGACGAGAATCACTGAGATCGATCATCCTAGTCACATTCACACTCTAGTTTTGGGATCTCCAAATGAGCCATACCACTATGACGAGTGCAAAGAGCTAGGGTTTGGCCCATGTTCCACTGCAAATCAGGCTGCGACTTTCGCCTTCACCATGAATGCACGGTGGCTCGCTATACTTCGGCCTCCCACTCTTTCTTCAAAAGCTTCGTGTTCCAACACAAAGCGTTCAATCGGTACTGTGACGCCTATGGCAAGGGCGTGCTAGGGTTCCTCTACCAGTGTCAGCACGACAAGGCGCACGACCTTCACCCTTGTTGCCTCAAGCTATAGTGAAAAATTGAGTGTCACGATGACGGGGTAAGGCTCCGGCTCTAGTTCAAGAAATAGGGTTTCTTCTAAGTGCCTCAAGTACGATAGTAAGGAAGTCTTAAATGGGATTAGCGGTTAGTCTTATGAATCCGATTGCGGCCGGTTTTGCTACCATGTTGCTTGCATAAAGGACATGGTACTTGAGAATTTCAGAACTCGTTATGATCATTTTGAGTTTCTAGTTATGCCTTTCGGATTGACAAATGCACCTGCAACATTCATAGACCTTATGAACAGGATCTTCAGGCCTTATTTGGACAGATTTTTGGTTATGTTTATTGATGATATCCTTATTTATTATAAGACTCGTGAAAAATATGCTGAACATTTAAGGATCATGCTTCAGACTTTAAGAGATCACCAATTATATGCTAAGAGATTGAAATGTGATTTCTGGATGACAGAATTCAAATTTTTAGGGCATGTCATTTCTCAAAATGGTATCTTAGTTGACCTGCCCAAGATTGAGTTCATTCTAAGATGAGAAAGACCGAGAAACGTTACTAAAGTACGTAGTTTCCTTAGTTTGGCAGGATATTATCGTTGTTTTATACAGAACTTATCAAGCATTGCATTGCCTCTAACCAAGTTAACGAGAAAAAATGTCAAGTTTGCTTGGAATGACGAATGTGGGACAACACTCGTGAAATTGAAAGAGAAATTAACAACTACATCTATTCTAATTGTTCCTGACAGTAGTAAAACATATGTGGTGTACACAAACGCTTCTGGTTCAGGATTGAGATGTGCTTTACTACAGAATGGTAGAGTTATAGCTTATGCTTCTTGCCAGTTTAAATCACATGAGAAGAACTCTCGCGCTCGTGATCTAGAATTGATAGATGTGATCTATTGGTGATTATAATTTAGAGTACTTTGAGAAAAATAATGTTGCTTATGTTAGCAATGTAGTGGCTACCCCTTCATTTCTTTAAATAGTTTAGTAGAGTTAATGGCAAGATCAAGAATTGAGGAAAATCTGGAATCAACTCCAGAATAGCGAACAACTAGATGGTGAGAGCACTAATAGAGAAGGATTAGTACTATTCAATGGAAAGTTAGTAGTAGCTAATGATCCATACCTTCAAGAGACTATCTTGACTGAAGCTTACAAATCCAAGTTTGCACTATATCCCAGTAGTACTAAGATGTACCATGATTTAAAGAGGCAGTATTAGTGGAAAGGCATGAAATGAGACGTATCTACTTTTGTGGCTAAGTGTATAACCTGTTAGTAGGTAAAGGCAGCATATCAAAGGCCAATTGGTTTACTTCGGCCATTGCCTATTCCTAAATGGAAATGGGATAATATTACTACGGATTTTGTAACGGGATTGCCAAGGACTCAAAGAAAAAATGATGCAGTTTGGGAAATTATAGATCAAATGACAAAAACTACCCACTTTATACCAATTCGGATTGACTTTTCTCTCAACAAATTTAGTCGTCCTTATATGAATCATATTGTTCATTTGCATAGAGTGCCTTCTAGTATAGTTTCTGCTAGAGATCCGAGATTTACATCTAATACTGGGGAGCTTTACAAAAAGCTTTAGGAACAGAATTAAATCTGAGTATAGCTCATTACCCATAAACAGATGGCTAATCTGAGAGAATGATTTAGTTTATTGAAGATATGCTTCGCCCTTGAATACTGGACTTTAGTGGAAATAAGGATGATCACTTATCGTTAGTAGAATTTGCTTACAACAATAGCTACCAAATAAGTTTGGGTATGGCTCTATATAAGGTATTGTATGATAGATCACGTAGGTCGCCCTTGAGCTGGGCTAATGTTGAGTAACGAGTTACTCTTGGGCCAGAGTTGATACAAGAGACTACTGAAAAGATCAACAAGATAAGAGAGAGACTTAAGGCTGTCCATAGTCATCAAAAAAGCTATGTAGACCCCCTAAGATGAGAAGTAGAGTTTGACGTTGGTGATCAAGTATTTCTAAAAGTCACACCAAGGCACGGAGTCATTAGATTTGGAGTTAAGGAAAGCTAGCTCAAAGGTATATTGGCCCATTTATCATTACTGCAAGAATTAGGCCAGTAACATATCGATTGTACACAATATTTTTCATGTTTCACTGCTGAGGAAAAATATTCCTGACCTGTCCTATGTGATTCAATATATAGAGATACCAATTTAAGAGGATGTCACTTATGAAGAGCAACTAGCACGAATAATGGGAAAAGAACTCAACTTGCTTTGCAATAGAGAAATCTCACTTGTCAAAGTTCTTTGGAATCATCATAAAGAAGAAGAAGCTACTAGGGAACTTTAGATAGAGATGTATGATAAATACCTCCACTTGTTTATTTTTCAGCTTAAGGTTATGCTTTGAATTTATGCTTTGTACTTGAATTTCGGGACAAAATTTTTTTAAGGGAATGATATAAAATTCCTTAAATTATGCAAGAGTTTCGTGGTCTTTTGACCCAAGTTTTAAAAAAATAATTATAGGATAAACTTGGTCAAAATCGAGCCTAGATTCACTTGGCCAAATTTATGCAAATTTATACCATATGGTAACCAATTTTGCTACTGATATTAAAATGACAATACTACCCTTATTAACTTAATTGAAAAGTATTAAAAATAAATGTAATATCTAAAAATATTTTATAATTAGTTTATTAAACTTTCAATTTTTTACTTAAAAAGAATTGGAAAAAAAAATATTTATAAGACATTTTTTGATAAAATATTTAGTGTTTAAATATTTTAAATTATTTAGAGAAAAAGGTGTTTATGTTTTTTACTCCATGCAAGATATAAATTTGCAGATTCTGAAATGTTAGGTTATTATTTTGAAGAATTACAATAAAGTCAGAATTAATTTTTTATTTTTCTATTTTTTAACTAAAAATCAAATTTCAAAGAATTTATTTGTCATTATCTCAAGTATATATATATACAATATATATTTATAAGTATATTTGCAATAACATCAAATTTGATAGATACAAACAACGGCATATAAAACAATTAATCATCAATCAACCAAATTATTTTTCAATCAAGCTTGACCACTATCATCATGACGAGAATCACAAAGATGAACCTGTTTGAAAAACTTTAGAAAAATAGTATTTGATAGAATTTTTAAAATTTATTTTTTTTTGAAACTATCAATAGTTTTTTTAATTAAACAACGCAGCGAAAAATACAATCATGAGCATACTGTTGTGTAATTTGCTATCGCACAAAATCGTAACAAGTAACATAGAATGAGTATCAAGTATCATTTCCATCAGGACTAAAGATTTACTAATCACCAAAATTTTACTAACCCTAATTTTATTTGAATTAAACGAATTAAGAAAAATTTAATTAAGGACTAAATAAAATTTAAAATAATGAAAATGAAAAATTAAACAAGAGAGAAAAACAAATGATTTAAATCAATAAGAATAAACATAGGATTTCCAATTTCGTCGTAACAAATCCACTCTAAATTATCTATCTCATTATTCTAAAGCAATTTTCTAAGTTGATAGTCAAGATTCCTTAATTTATTTACTATCCTCTATCGAGTTCAAGCAAAAATACCCTTAATTACTAATTTACTATATTCTTACGTGAATTAAACTAATTAAGAATTTATTACGATCTATAGAAACTCATATAATGACTACACAAACTATATAAATATATTCCTATTTTACATGCACTTTATGGCTTTCAATTTAATAAACTAGGCACATAAATCTCCTCCATATTTCATTATGATTAACAAATTATCTAGCTATTTAGTGGCCACTTAAATAGAAGTATTAAGAATAAAATTGAAAACTTAACTAGGAAAAATAGCTCATAAACTAAAATAATCGAAAGAAAAATTTAAGACTTCATAGTTAGACTTTATCATAGCCCTATAAATAAAATTAACTCATAACTAAACTAAGAGAAACAAAAATATAGATATGACATTGAAATAGAAAATTGAAGAGAGAAAAAAAAACTATTTTGAAAAATATCTTCGTTTATTGCTCAATTATTTTTCTCGCTCCAAAGTCTCTATTGCCCCTATAAACCCCAAATTTTTACGGGATAATATGTTCATTTTGTAATTTTCAAAATCATTAATGGGAGGATTAATTTGCAAAAGTTTTGAGAAAGAGGGATTAAATTGCAATTTTTTGAAGGACTAAAGTGAGAATATTTTGAAAAATAAAGGACTATTGTGCAATTTTAAAAATTACACGGTCCTCATTATAAGGGCCATGTGACCCTCATTTTTCTTCTCCCTCTCTCGCTCTACACGGTCCTCGTTATAAGGGCCATGTGACCCTCATTTTTCTTCTCCCTCTCTCTCTCTTCTCTTTCCCGACGCCATCTCTCTCTTGTTTCGGCCGCCAGTACCAGTCTTCGTGTGCAGTATTCTCTGGCCACCGTCTGACCATGGGAAGTATCGGCACGGCTCTGTCTCGATGCCAGCTGCACACTGCTGAGCTCCTCTAGTCGACGTAGTTGCCAGAATGCCGGCGACGAGCTTGAGAAGCCACATACATTTTTTACCGCAAGCGAGCATTCTTGCTACTATTTGACTTTAAACCTAGCTCATTGGATTCATCTCATCGCAAGGATCACCAAGGTATATATTTCACGATCTCATACTATCCAGTTTGAAAGTCGTCATTTTGGAGTGTTTTGAGCTTAAGTTTGATTTTTTGATCCGGCCGTTGGGTTTGTTTCTTCTGATTACCTCCCCGTTTGGTAAGTATACGCAATTCGGTTATCCTTTTAAGTTTGGTAGGTGACACATAGGTATTCCCTCGGGGTATGGGCTTAAGTGGTAAAGGCTGTTAGGTACACTTAGTGCCATCATTTTAGATTTTCATAGATGAGAGGATGTGAGCTCATAGATATAGGTTGATTTATATTGTGTGCATATAAATTGAATGGTTTTGATTATACTACTTTATATATATATATATATGGATTGCCGATTTGGAATATATATATTTATGTTTTAGATTTGAACTTACCATGCAGGAAATTTCCATCACTAAAATGTTTTCCATCGAGGTAACTATTTTCCTACTGAATATTGTATGCTCACCCCTTACTATCTTTCTTCAGGTAGTATTTAGTATTAATTGGATGATCAAGAGGATTAAGAGGCTATCTCTGACTGTAGTTCATTATCTTGGTAATGCTAGAAACTTGTTGTTGTAGTGTTTGGATTATTTGAATTTTGTATTAGCATTGAACTGAGATTACTACTTTCTATTAAGTCTGTGTACTTATATATGTCATTCTACTATTTGATATTTGTTGTGGATGATGACGATACTTGAAATTTAATCTGAATTATGTTTTTCAATTACTATTCAATCTATATTTAATGTTGCCTATGAACTGTGTGAGAAGTTTACAAGATGAAATGTCAAATATTTTATTTAAATATACTATTTTATAAAATCAAATCTTTTGAGACCCTATTAAAAAATAAATCAAAATATTTCTCAACTTAGTGAAATTCTCCTTTTGCTACTGCCCGAATTTTTGGTCCTGGCATTCTCTGTGTTCCGCGGTCTCTATCTCAAATATTCATGTATATATATGCATATGAATCATATATGAATGAGCGACTTCGTTTAAACCGACCTGCTTAGAGTCCTCCTTTAATTAACTTCTTTTAGTTTCCACGTGTTTTTGTGTTGCTTCACCATTTTTCTTTTTCTTCACGTTTATAGTTTTTTTTTTCTTTTATTATATATTTTTTATTCTTCTTTTCATGTGCTAGCTCCATACATGACTTTGTTTCAGTATCCTAATTGATTCAACCGTATCACCATTTGGTCATTTGGGCTTAGAGAATGACTTGGGCCATATGGATTTACTTCTTTATGTCTTTCTTTTCCAATTATTCTAGAAAATTGTCACTTTCAACTTTCTTTTCCACTAAAATACCATAAGTTAAAAATAAGAACTTTTATAAGTGACAATGAATCACAAAATTAAGCTAGAAAAGGTATAAAATATAAGCACATAAATATGTACCCCCAAACTTAACTTTTGCTAGTTCTTAAGCAAAAAAGAAAGAAAAACAAAAACCTAAACAAAAATTTTAAATACCTAACCATAACTCAATTTGACTCTCAAAATTTGCCTCAAAGATTTTATATAGTAGTCTGATTTCACTATAGATTTCTTAACTGTGTGTGTGAATAAACAATTATATTCAATCATATGCAACTCGGATAAGTTTATGCAAATGAGTAAGTTATAAATTTTCAACTTGAACACTCCAAGTAGCAGCTCCAAACCTATTTTATTTTTTCTTAGCTATTTTCTTCGCTCCATTCAATTCTTTTTTTTTTTTTGAAGTACTATATCCTAAACTTATGATTTTTCAATCTCTTTCTTTTTTTTTCCTTGTCATCACAACTTTATTTTTTTTATTTCACAAGGGTATAGTATCTTTTCCTTTTTTTTCCCTATGCCTTCACAAATTTTTTCTCAACACCACCCTTCCCTCTATATTGTCACATAATGCAATAGATATTCAACAAAGATCATAGTACTCATGATGTAGGGTAAAATATTAGAAACTGTTTAAAGCTATGCTAAAAATATGGTTGTCAAAAGAAAAGGTCAATATAGCTTCAATGGAGTAAACTAAGGATATATAAGTGTCAAGAATAGGCAGCTCAAACGATCCAAAGATAGCCTTCGTAATATAATTTAGGATTTTTCCTCAAGTAATAATTAAGCAAATTCTAGAGTTTATTGATGAAATTTCAACGAATGTACTTAATTTATAGAAACTTTCTCCAAATAAGCAAACTAATCAATTAACATCATTTATGTATCCAAAATGTTCAAAGAATCATAAGTAAAACCAAACTAACACAGAATGAAGCACACATGCAAAAATAACATTCATTATTTTTTAAGAACTTTATTTAATGAAATCATTTTTTATCATCAGCATTTGATCATTAAACTAGGTCATAAAAGTAACCCTAAAAAATGTTTTTTCATTTCAATTTTCAATTTTTCATTTTTTTGATTACCTACCTCCATACTTAAAATTAATATTGTCCTCAATTTCAAAAGTAAAAGAAAACTCTTTTGATTTTACATGCAAGTAGAGGCTTTAGGTTGAGATATTAAAGTCCACATATTGACCCTCAAACTTGTGCAAGAACATGAGATACACCAAACAAAGAAAACAAATTAAAATAACCTAATAAACATAGGAAATAAAATAAACTAAAATAAAATAAAAATAATTAAAACATGGGTTACCTCCCAAGAAATGCTTATTTTATAGTCATCAGTCTGACAATTCAGCATTTCCTATATCGGGCCGAATAGGAATATATAGGTCTTGTATCTATCATGCCAACTTTTTATCAACTCTTTATAGATTCTAGTATTCTCATAAGTATCACCCATACATACGAATCGATAATGAGAGGGCATAGGCTTAACCTTGAGTATTGGATGCTTTGAGATGGATGACAATGGTCTAGGAGATTCTTTTCCAAATTTCTTAAATTTTGGCTTTCTCCCATGAATATAAATTAGCAAAGCTATCACATAAAATTCATTCTTTACAGTCTCTTCGTTATCAACTTTGGTTGTCTTAGAATGGACTATCTAAGTTTCTAGTAATGCTTCTAGATACTTGGTAATATCTATTGTTTTTTTATTTACGACTGTAGTATTATTGAACTTGTCACCTTGATATCTATGGTGGTGCTTTCAGATTGCCCTACATTGTCCTTATCCCCTTTAGTTGGAAATATTAGTTGAGAAAGAGTAGTGGAAGCTTGACTTTCTATAGATTTTTGCCAATCATTTTGTGACTCACTAACTTATTCACCACTCTAACGTATAATCTCCATCTCTTCATGATTTTGATTAGTGGGCTTGATGTTGCTCGACAAAGATTTTCGTCGACTTTTTGATAAGAGAGTTCTCAATTGATCAATTTGCTCATTATGGTTTCGAGAAAGTTCTCAATCTCGATTTTGCAAAATTTTGTCTATATTTGTCATGAATTGAGATGCCCTTTGGGTAAGTTGGGCAAGAGTTTCTTCCAAAGATACCTTTTTCTCTTGCTGTTAAAATCCCGTTAAATTCATCATATTTTGGTTTTTCCATAAAAAATCGTACTGAATCGTCCACCCTTGAATATATGTGTCAAGATACGGATTGTGTTTCTATTAGAAGTTGGAAATATTATTAGTTTATTCACTAGTATATGGTGTAAACAAACTTCAAAATCAACAATTAGCTCTCGAATGGTTCCTTCCACACACTTGGTATGGAAAGTGAATGGTGTTTACACTCAAATTATCCAATTGCCTCGACAAAGTAGCAACATGAGCAGATAGAGCTGAGATGGCATCAGTTTAATAGACTCTGATTGATTTCTTTAGCATTGAATATTCTATCAAATCTTGATAATGAGAAATTATTGTATCTATCAACTCATATGCTTTATCAGTTGCTTCTACATAGAAAGATCCACCAGCCACTCCATTAACCATATTCTTGGTTTTGCAGTTCAATCTACTATAGAATATTTGAAGCTGCAACCACTTTGGTATTCTATTATATAAAGCCCACCTTATCATCTCTTTATACTTTTTCCATATTTTAGATAAAGACTCCATGCGATATTGGAAAAAGATAGTACTGTTATTCCACATCTTAGTCTTTTTTTTTGTACCAACTATGAACATCTGGAAAATCAAAACTAGACACAACATAAAAATAAAAATTAACGCAACTTACTATTGATATTAATAAGATCCAAACAGTCCCCGGTAATGGCACCAAAAACTTGTTGTGTAATTTGTAAGCGCACAAAATCGTAACAAGTAATATAGAATGAGTATCAAGTAGCGTTCCCACGAGGACTAAAGATTTAATGAGTATCAAGTAGCATTCCCACAAGGACTAAAGATTTACTATGTACTAAAATTTTGCTAACCCTAATTTTATTTGAATTAAACAATTGAAGAAAATTTAATTAATGACTAAATAAAATTGAAAATAGCAAGAACAAAAAATTAAACAAGAGTGAAATCTAAATGAGATTTAAATCAATGAGAATAAACCTAAGGTTTCTGATTTTGCCATAACTAATTAACTTTATATTATCTATCTCATTAGTCTAAAATTATTCCCCTAGTTGATAGTCAAGATTTCCTAATTAATTCACTATCTTCTTTTGACCTTTAATTACCAATTTACTATAGTCCTACATGAATTAAACTAATTAAGAATTCATTACGATCTATGGAAACTCATATAGCGACTATACAAACCATATAAATATATTTATATTTTATATGCAATTTAGGGCTTTTAATTCAATGAACTAGGCCCGTAAATCTCCTCTTAGTTTCATTATCATTAACAAATCTTCTATTTAATGGCCAGTTAAAAAGAAGCATTAAGTACATAATTGAAAATTCAACTAGAAAAAATAATTCATAAACTAAAATTGGAAGACAAATTTAAAATTTTATAGTTAGACTATATCGTAGCCCTAAGAAATAAAATGAACTCATGATAAAACTAAGAAAAGCAAAAATATAGACATAATATTGAAATAGAAAGTTGAAGAGAGTAAGAAAAACTGCTCTAAAAAATATCTTTGTTGATTGCTCAAATATTTTTCTCGTTCCAAAGTCTCTACTATCCCTCTCATGTGTTCTCTGCGATCCCTTGTCTTTGTCTCAAATATTCATGTATATATGTACAAATGAATCACATATGAATGAGTGACTTCTTCTAAATCTACCTGCTTAAAGTCCTTTTATTAACTTCCTTTAGTTTCCCCGTGTTATTGGGCTGCTTCACCATTTTCCTTTGAGGAAATTTAATTTTTATAGTAATTTTTGGAAAAAAAAAATGAAAAATCCCGGAGTATGAGACTATTCTTAAAAATCTCCAGATTTAAATATAGAAATACCACTTTTAAAAATATTTGTAAAAATACTACTTTTAATTGTTGAGATACTTATGGTAACTAATCGAGTTACCTGAGATAACTTGATCAGTTATTTCAAGTTACTGGATTGTTTACCCTTAATAACCTAATTGATATCATTAGTACTATTGAAAAATATTAATTTTGAAGAAAAATTATATTTTTCTAAATAGTTTTTAAAAGTGTTATTTGTCTCATAAAACTTTTAAAAAGTGATATTTTTCTAAATCAATTCAAAATTTTCAAAAACATTAGTCCATCTAGGATTCTTCAATTGTTATTATATTGCGCCTAGACTTTTGTAGGAAGCTTTTTCCCTTTTTCTTCACATTTATAGCTTCTTTTTTTTTTTTTTCATTTTATCATATATTTTTAATTATTATTTTGATGTGCTAGCTCTATATATATAACTTTGCTTCAGTAGCTTAATTGATTCAACTGCATCACTATTGGGGAAATTGACCTGGCTACTCCTAAGCTGGGCCAAAGTAACTTTTTTAGTTCAGTTTTTGAAAATAACTTTTTTTTTTTTCTACTTCCCACGGAGAAGAAAGTCGAAAAATACTTTTTAATCAGTCAAAACCCTGTCAAAGCTTCAGTCATTCGTTTTCCTTCATTTTTAGTTTTAGTTTTATTTTTTAAAATTTCGAAAACTTGAACACATTTTTTGCAGAAGAGGAACCATGAAGACCCTTCAACTTGCCCCTATTTTTGGACCCATAATCCCCATTTAAAAACCCATTTCTCCTTCACTTTTTAAAGCTCTACTCCACTACCTTGCCTCTGTCTCTATTTTACCTTGTGCTGATAATGGCTAGAATGCGATGGACTTCGAAAAAAGAGAAGCAAATGAAGATTTTGACTTCGAATCTCTTCCTCCCTAGTTGGCATCACCGAGGACGTCGTTGAAGTTAAAGAAAATAAAAATGGAGGGAGTGGGCACAGAATTCTCACTTCTCCGCGTATCTACACCCGCAACCTAAATGATGACGAAGAGGCCGAAGGAAAATATGAATATGAAAAAGAAAGAGGCAAAGAAGCAAAAGGCTGAAGAAGAAAAGGTAAGAATGTTATCTTTTCTATGTTTGATGATTTTTGGGTAAGGGAAATTTATGTATTTGGTTGGAGTTTGCATTTGTGATAGTAAAAACCCTAAGTTCCAAATTTGTTATTTCTGAATATAGTAGGCACATTGTTTATTTTTTGCAAAGAAAGTTTGTATGTAGTTGAGAGATTACTTATCATGTCTTATTTTTGCAATTTCATGTTGGAAGCCAACTTATGTGCGTTGTAGGAAAAAATGTTGTAATGGCACAAATTTTATGACTTATAGTCATAGATTAGATCGTTTATTTTAACTTTTGCACTAATATAGTTATCACAATTGTGTGACCAACAATTACACATATTTGAATACTAATTTTTATGGTATGGTTTTTTATATGAATATTAGATTGTGTGAATTGGAAGCTTTTTTAGCTATTATTATGAACCACAAATTTTAATTATTTGTATTTGACTTTAAAACCTTACATGGTTCTGAAAGATGGGAAGACTGCATTGTTAGGCAATAATTTGTTTTTGTAAGTTCCTATTTTACATGAGTATATATGGCATCTAGTCACAAATGTGTGAATATCACAAAAGTTGTGACTATAAGTTGTAGATATGTCATATCGTCATGTATTCTGTGACTATAAATCATGTTATTTCATGTGAATTCTATGTGAATTATTAGCATTGTTATGCATTATTTGAGAACTATTACATTATTAGCCTATGTGAATACATAATTATTTATTGTAAGATAGGCACAATATTTGTGACTCTGAGTCACGAACATTGTGCCTATTTTTACTTTTGTAAAGGTTGTATAAGATTAAATGTAATTTCTATATCTATTGCAGGGCTGGAAATTAATATTTGAGTCTGAAGAGAGTGAAGTCAAACAAAAAAAGATCAATTATTTTGGTCGCATTGATAGTTGTATAGCACACATCAAAGCAAAGTTGACTGAAACACAAATGAAGATCTTCTCTGAAACTTGTTTTGGGCATTTCCTAAAGGTGAAATAGGTTACTTCTTCTGCATAAATAGTTAATCAGTTGATAATATAGCTGGCAGAAGTTCTAGGATATAAGGGTAACAACTAAGGATTCTTTCAAGTTTATGGTACCTTGGAGAGCTTTTCTATTCAAGACATGGTGCTTATTATTGATTTGAGGTGTGATCGAGACACCAACGAAAAGTTTTGGAAAACCAAAGTGAGCAAACATAGGTATACTTACTTCAAGGATAAGGATATATTGAAAAGGCAGAGCATAAAGAATGTATTTCATCTAGTGCCTGCGCAAAATGATGACCATAGGGTGAAAGTTGCTTTACATTATTTGCTGTCTAATGCCCTTCTTACTAATAGTCCTGTGGTATCATTGCCTATGTTCTTTGTCAACCTTGTTGATGATTTAGAATCATTCAACAAATATCCATGGGGAAAACTTTCATAGGATGAGACGAGCGAACAGATTGTACTCCGAGCAAAAAATGAAGTGAAAAAGTGGAAGGTAGAGAGACATTATAATTTTTTTGGATTTCCAATGGCATTATAGATCTGGTCCTACGAGACTATACCTTTGCTTGAATAATATTATGCCAAATAAGAGAAGAAGTTACAGTCAATCCCAAGAATTTTATGTTGGATGCTAACATTGCACCAATTGTTGAAATGTTACAGGAAAGTGTCTTTTCTAATCCCAATGTGAGTGAATAAGATGTTTATATTATGTACAGCTGATTTTATGGTAAGTCGTTTCATTTCTTGAATTTTTTATGACAGTCACAACTTTAGATAAGTGATTATCTATCACAACTTTAGTGATTTAGTAATTTTTTGTCATATTGTGTTTGAGTAGATGTCATATTTTTAATATAGTTTGGATCATGAACTGAGTAAATTAATTTGACTCACTTTGATTATTTTTTAATTGGAGGTCGTGCCAAAGACCCCTATAGATGAAGAAATGGAGTATCCGTATATTAAAGTTATTTTTGCAATGGAAAACAACAAGGAGGACAGACTTTTGCTGAAGGGGAACTTTTTTCAAAAGATGGTTTGAAAGAGAAGACTGGATTTGATGACCATGATGAAGAACAACCCATGGATGGTAATATGCTTATATTGTTGCGGATTGGATAGGCTCAAAGGTTTAATGGTAAAGATAAAAGTGCATCAACATCTTCGGACTTGGACTTAGAGTCAAGGCTTCGTAAAGTTGAGGATGAGCTTGTCAGGGTTAAAGATAAGATTCAAGATTTTTGACACGAGTAAAAAGAAGTTAAAACTATTTTAAAAAACTGTGAAAGTATGTTGCAGAAACTAGTTAGTGTGCAAGAGATAACAACTAGGGATGATATAGAAATAGGGGAGGGGAAGAAAGAAATAGACAAAAAGAATGGTGAAGGAAACTTTAAAAGTACTAATGTTGACTATATAGAACAAATAGCAACTTTTGGGGATGATGATGTGGATGAAGAGATTGGCAAAGAAGGTGAGAATGATAGGGTGTCTGTTGATAAGAAGCAAGGAGAGGATGAAGAGGTTGAGAAAGAAGGAGAGAAAAAGAAAAATGGTGTTGATGAGGAAGAGATGGGCAAAAATATCGAATACGAACAACAAAGGGAATTCATAGCAGAAGATATTGTAGAGATGGAAGAAGAGGTAGTATTTGATACAAGTCCCTTGTTTTCTACAGCTGATGTGGAAAAAATGTTTGGTGGTGCAACTGATGTGAACATAGCTGTTGAAATTACAACTTCGTATTTGATGGTGGGTGTTTATGTGACTTCGAGTCACAAATCTTGTGACTAGTAATTGAGAAAGTATAATGTTGTCTGTTTTATCATATTTTGTGATCCTGACACTGTTTCTTTGACTTTTAAAGGGACAAAGTGAGCAGGGAGTAGGCTACAACGTTGACCAAGATATAAACCAGGTTCAAGAGAATGCCACACCAATTTCTATGTTGTAGGAGGACGAGAATGCAATATATATTGCAACTCCCATGGTTTTGAAGGTAACTTAACTTGATATTTTGTGGTTGCAAGTCACAATTCTATGACTCAGTTCATAATTCTAACTCAATGTCCTATATTTTTGTCACTATTGACTTGATATCTAAAGGGACTGGATGAAGAGGATACAAGCATCTGCACCTCACAATATGGTGGAAAGAAAGAATATGAGAGACCACTATTGAAGGTAAATTAAACATTTGTGATAGTAAGTCACAATTTTGTAACTGTAAGTTTGTGACTTACAGTCATAATTGTGAAAAGATGCCTTAATTACTTGGACTTTATTAGATCTTGATAGTATCTATTTTATTGATGAATGGGGTAGAGGAGGATGCAAGCAATTCTCTAAAACAACATGTTGGAGAAAAAGATGATGACAATCCACTTGCTAAGGTAAATTGATAATTTGTTACTGTAACTTACACTTCCAGTCATACTTTGACACTCTTTGGTTGATTTATGAAGGGTTATGAGGAGGATGCAACCATGAACTCAAATCAATATGGTGGGAAAAAGGAATTTGAAAAACCACTATCGAATGTAAATTAAATAGTTCTAATTGTAAGTCATAATTGTGTGATTGTAAGTCATAGAATAATTCTGTGACTTACAATCATAGATGTGAAATGATGGCTTATTTACTTTGACTTTATGAGATCTTGACAGTATCTACTTTATTGATGAAGGGTATAGATGAGGATGCAAGCAATTCTCCAAAACATGTTGGAGACAAAGAAAATGACAATCCACCTGCGAAGGTAAATTGATAATTTAGTAATTCATAGCTGTAATTCACAATTTTCTGACTCAAGGTTAGGATGCCTCAATTAGTTTAACTTTATAAGATCTTTGATGGATATTTCTTGATTTGTGAAGGGACAAGATGAGCAGGATGCAAGCACTAACACGGAGGAACATGTTAGGGAGAAAGTGAAGAGGGTTATTTAATAATTTATTACTTGTAATCACAATCTTATGACCTAGAGTAACAACTTGTATTACCAATTTTAATTTATGTTCTTATTTTTACTATGACATTAAACAAAAGAAAGCAAAAATAGTTGTACAAGTAAAGCAGGTTCGACGCATTGCAAGGCGAATAAGGGCTAGAGTCAAATTTTCTCCATCTAAGAAAGTGGTAAAAAGCACTAAAGAACATTTGCACAAGGTTAGGAAGTAAAAAAAATTGAGGATTTAATGGGGATTCTAGAGAAAATGCCTTTTTTCTTTTGAGCCTGATGAAGAATCTAATCAACACCTATTCAAGGCTTTTGATAGCTGGATGAAAATAGGCCTTGTAAAAGGCCACCAAGGGACGTAAATTTTCACATTAATGCAAATTATCTTTTGAAATGAACTGAAATAATCACAATTTGACTTCAATATAAGGAAGTACATGTAAAGTATGAACATTATAACGAGCATCTCACGAAGACATTGAGTTTGGGTACCACCTGTACTAACTAGAAGAGCTGGTTATATGTTCTTCACAAACCAAAACAATGGTTGTGGGATGATGCAAATAATCAATTATTGCATTTAAATGACAAATTATGTGATTGTTTGTCACATATTATGTGATTGCTTGTCATATTATTAGTTGAATTAATGACATGTGCTTTTTGTGCATATATGTACTTGCTTTTACTACTTGTGAAAGAAGTGTAAGTACAACATGAACCGGTTCATACAGTCTTCCACCATAATAGAAGCGTATTTTGCAAATTATACTGAAACTGCTTGGAAAGAATTCATGAATTTTGGGGGAAAATTTGAGTGGGATTAACAATCATCTTTTTGAAAGTACGTTCTTGGTAGTCACTTAGACTATAGTTTTTCATGGATAGAAGTAGATTAGGTGTACATTCTTTTGAATGTTTAGACACTTAAGCATTGGATTCTCTTAGTCTTGGATTTATCAACAAAGACCATCACAGTATATAATTTCTTGAAGAGTGATAAAGATGATGACACTATTATCAGGGAGAAGATAGAACCAATGGCTACTCTTTTGTAGATTCTACTAGATTTTCTTGGCTCTGCCCTATTCAAAATTGAGCATTGTCCCAACAACCCACAACAAGACAACATGTATGTAACTTCTTTTCTGTTTTTGTTTTGTTTATGTATTGTCATACTTATTTTGACATTAGTTTTCAATTTTGTTTTGTGCAATGATAGTCGGGAATGCAGAGGATTTGTGATAAAATATGTCAAATATCTCATGCATGGGTATGCAATTTCAGAGATCAAGTTATTATTCACTAGAGCACGATGACTGTGTAGGATTTATATCATTTTATTATTGCTAGTCACAATTTTTATGACCCTAAGTCCCAGTAGAATGTAAAGTTTAAAACATGAATTATGTGCAGCTTCTTTATCATCTGTCATTTTTCAAGAAATGAGGTAGAATTAATTACAAGTATTTTGTGACTTTCAGTCACATACATTTTGACTCCAAGTCATAATATGTTATAAAAAAATGTTTGAAACTGGTGTATAGTGTTAATTCTATACATTTTATGACTTTAGACACATTGTTGTATAATATGTAGGGAAACAAGAATCCAATGACTAATTATATCACTTAAAAAATTCAAGATAAATTAGGTACATATTTTTTATCATTTGCCACTATTCAAGTATTAAAGTAGTGTTAATTGCAAGCATTCTGTGACTTCCAATTACATATCTTTTGACTCTAAGTCACAATATGTAATAAAAAATGTTTGGAAGGTATTACACGATTTTTTAAATTGTCAGTTGGTCAATATCCTTTTGGAAACAAACAATTAATTGTGTGACTAACCATATCAGCATGAATAATGCTACTAAACATCCATTGAGTGTTAATTAGTGAAAGGTCCACTGACTATAGGTATTCACCTATAACTATCTCAAAATGTGTGACCCTAAATCACAAACAGTCTAATACTAGGCCACATACACTAATCACATATTTGAAGATAATACTAGTCATATGTTCATTCTAGAACAGGTTCTTTCTCCGTAATTACATGTACGTAGGAGGATCAGATTCTTGCAAGTCTACATATTATGCCCACCATGGCCATATTGAGAGCTTTTTTGCCTAGGAGCCTCTTCACCATTTAAGAGCATCCTTTTCTTCTTTGGCCGACCAGCTAATCTAGCTGGCAATAGTGGTGGTTTCACTGTATGATTTTTTATCTCTTCCGGGATTGTCTAACTAGAAGGGTCACCAATAGGGTGGACAACTCTAGCATAAGTGGATAGTAACTTCTCCTTTTTGTAGTAGAAAGATATATAATTATAAATGGAAAAGGCTCAAAGTGCACAAGCTATCACTGCATGTGCAAATATAAATTGGTCGACCTGAAATTCTCTACAGTTTCTCAAGATCAATAACATATGACCTACATTCTCTATCCACCACCTCGAACTCAAAAGCACTTGATGGATTCACCTAAAATGCGAACAATGGTACAAGTCATGCAAACTAGCAGTAATCGTACAACACACTATAAGAAATTAAATGACAATAAGGTGTACATATTATATGTATATTGCTAGTCACAAAATTTATGACAAGAAGTCATTGAATGATAGTGTGTCATACATATTATGTATATTGCCAGTCAAAAAAATTGTGATGCGAAAGTACAGAAAATAATAAAAACAAGACATTATCACAAATTGAATGATAATGTGGCATAAAAATGATGTATATTGCTAATCACAAAATTAATGAAGAGAAGTCACATAAAATAACGAAAACAACACACTGTCACAAATTGAATAATAATGTGGCATAAAAATAATGTATATTGTCAGTCACAAAATTTATGAAGAGAAGCCACAGAAAATGGCATAAAAATAATGTATATTGCCAGTCACAAAATTTATAAAGAGAAGTTAAAGAAAATAACAAAAACAACACACTGTCAAAAATGATTGATAATGTGGCATAAATATAATGTATATTGTCAGTCATAAACTTTATGACGAGAAGTCACAGAAAATAATAAAAACAACATACTGTTACAAACTGATGAATAATGTGACATAAATATAATATATATTGCTAGTCACAAAAATTATGATGAAAAGTCACAGAAAATAATAAAAACAAAATGAAGATCATAAGTCACCGAGTGTACTTATAATCATTCCAATTGAGGCAGCATAAATCTCTAATAAACAATTTTCTTAATTTGTATCTAGTATTGTGAATATTCCAGCAGCAACAAGTTGCTTATTATAGAACCATTGTTGCATCTTTCCTCTTAAAAGCTCAAGTAACTTCCTAATTGGAAATTTTCGAGGTTTGATATCCACCGCATTGAATGGTTCAGTATTGTTGGATGTGATGATACAGTACCTCCTTGCATTAAAATGGCAACGCACTACTTTTTGTTTCCCACCTCACTGGATGCAAGATACTCACAGATGCCACGATTTTCAAGGTTAAGAAAATTCATGTCATTCTCCCACTGTCTAATAGTATATGCCTCGGTAGCCTCCATAAACTTCCACTTTATAGCATCTGATACATTTCTAAATTTGTTTGTAACATTATTCAACAGGTGATGCATGCAAAAGCCATGATAAGCATTAGGATATACTTCACCAATTGCATATGCCATGCTATCAGCTCTATCAGATGTTATTGCGAGATCATCTCAGTCACCAATTGCTTCCTTCAACTTCGTCAAGAACCACACCTATACAGCATTATTCTTAGAGTCACCAATTCCAAATACCAAAGAGAATACTTGCTCATTTGTATCTATTGTATATGCAGTGAATAATGTCCCACGATAATAAGACTTCAAGAAAGGTCCATCAACTATTATCACAGGTCTACAGTGTGACCATCCTTGAATTAAAGCCAACATGGACATGAAAAAGTACTTGAAGTGTGTTCTACCATTCGTTCTTCTTCATCTTCTATCTCCTCTATCTCAAAAGCAATAATCGAGCTAGGGTTGTTGGTTTCTAAAATGTAGGCAAAAGAAGGCAATAAAGCATAAGACTCTATATGTGACCCCAATAAAATCAACAATGCCTTTTCCTTTGCCCTCTATGCTTTTTTTTAACCCATATTAATGCCATGCTCCCTCTTCATTTCATCTATAATGTCATTAGGCCCGAAAAAATTTCTAGCTGGGTTTGAATAATAGTACTTGACCATGTCACCAATTATGTAACTAGTTGCTTATCGATGTTCTCTTTGCCTACTATCAACAGAGCAAGTATACATTGTACCTATATCAAATTATAAGGTGTAAGTTGCTTTTAAAAAGTGACCACACATCAGCCACATAATTTGTACTGACTAGTCACAACATTTGTGACCTTCTGTCATACTCATTATAAATATAAAATTTATTTGAATAAAGATTCACTAGAATACCTTCTCATTCAGAACATAGCAGTCTATTTGATCTGAGTCGCACATACAGACCACTTGTAATTGTCGTTAAAACACACAACATGTAAAATGTTTTTGGTTGAAGCTCTAACTATGAATTGGAAATGATTACTAATTATAAATCTGTATAGATGCTTCTGCAGTGCCCCTTTATTGACATACATTGCATGCATTCTTATCACAATCGGTGATAAAGATCAAACCACATCTAACAGTTCAGAAGGGATGGCATCGTTGAACTCATAAGACCTTCTACATTCTCAGAAGGAACACCTCTATTGATTGAGGATGTTCCAACTTTGCACCTACACTGAGATCAACCATGAACCATAGATCTAGCACCATTACTTGGTGTAGCATTGCTTTGTGCATCATTGCTTGGGAAACTGTTGCTCAGTGCACTATTGGTTATTTCATTAACTTCTTCTACTTCAGGGGATGTTTGAAATTGGGATTGTTCCTCTAATTCATCACTAGCATACCCGGCAGCAAAAGAAATATGTGGCTCCTCTCAGGTTTGAATCGACTGACGAGGGGGTAGACTTTGACTATGTGGCATAAATATCCCTTATATTATCATTGGTTTGTCAATTATATCTATACAAAGCAGAAACTTGGTCTTGTCAACTTCGTTCCTTTCTAGCTCCATGTGAATTTTAACGAAACGGTCATTAATAATCTTCAAAGAATAAAGTCTAATATCAACAATATATTTCATCTCTATTGAATGGTTTTCAGGTCTCAAATCTAGAGCCTCATATACAATTTCTAACAAACTGACATAGGTTGCACCATTAGGAATCAAGATACCGGTAGTCTCCATTCCTTGATAAATATTATTATTATTCCAACTACCCTTGTAATTGAGAAAAACAACAACACTCCCTATATCTGCCAAAAAAGAAAACAACGTTAGCTTATAATTAAAAGAAACTATGACAATCAGTCACAAAATTGTGACAAATAGTCACAAAATTAGTTTCAAATTTTGATTACTTTCAAGAAATTGTGACCATGTCTCTCATTTGTGATAACCGATCACAAAATTTTGGCTACTTCTATACCCAAAGTTATTAACTATGGAAGATAAATATGGACAAGGTGTCAAATAAGGTGTCACAAATTTGTGACACCTTTTAATCACAGAACGTACTATCACGAATTCAGCCTACTTCCAATTATAATATTATTAAAGTATGATGACATATTGTGACAATTATAGGTTATCATAACATACTGACAAATAGTCACACAGATATTAATGCTGAATACACATTTGTAACTAGCAACATACACTCATAACACAAACTCTTACTTTTACTTTCAATACACTTCAAAAATTTCATGCAAATCTGTTATGACCTTATGACGTTGATCACTACATCCTAACTTATGACCTTATACAATCAATACCAACTTAGTTTTAACACCAAATAAGAATAGACTTGTGGAGAAAAATTGACCTGAACTAGAAAGAGAGATGGTTAGAGAAGCTTCTAGTTGAACCCAAAGACACAGTTGAGAGGAGAAGTTTCGAGCTAAATGAGAGAGAGAGAGATGGGTGGACAACCTTCTTCGAGTTGAACTGGAGAGATAGAGAGATGCATGTAGAAGAGATAGAGATGGGTGGATCTAAGTTGGGGAGAAAAGAGAAAGAGAGAGAGAGATGGCCGAATCTGAGTTTGGGGAGAAGAGAAAGAGAGAGACAGCCAAATCTGATTTTGGCAGGAATGGTAGTACATTTTAGGAGGGAAATAGTGAGAAAAGAGAGGGAAAGTAGAGAAAAGGTGGGAAAAGTATACAATTTTTGAGTAAAATATTGATATATGTCATAAGGGTTAAATTAGAACACTATATTTTCTCTTTCCAAAATGCAACTACAAAAGTCATTTTTTACAACTAAAAAAGTCATTTTCAAAAAGTTAACTAAAAAAGTCATTTTGCCTTAAATTAGAACTAGCCATGTCAATTTCCCCATCACTATTCGGTTACTTGGGCTTAGAGTGAATTGGGCCATATAGACTTTATTTCTTCATGTCTTTCTTCTCCAATTGTTCTAGAAACATATCACTTTCAACTCTCTTTTCTGCCAATTCTTCCTTACATGCTCAATTAAACAACATACCATTAGTTAAAAGATAAAAAATTTTATAAGTGATAATTAAGAACAAAACTAAACTAGAAAATATACAAATAACGTATAAAATATGAGCACATCACATACATAATTCATAACAATATATTAGATATATGTGTAGAAATCATATCTCTTGTATACCATAGATGAATAAGAGATTGTCGCCAGCTACCAATAGATCTTCCAAACTATACTTACACATAGTCACACAAAAGTGTGATCGTTATATGCTATATAGGAAAATATCAAGTTAGTGACTATGCTTGATTCACAAGAAAATTTAAGATCATGAAATAGATTGTTCACTTATCTTTGTGAATTCATTCTTTCTAGTAAAACTAATAGAATTTTAGTAAAGTTTTTTGTGAAAAAGGTGTCTAGAGTCTTTATTTATAAAGAATAGAAAGTAAGACACTATTAGACATCTACCAAAAATGCCACACTCCGACAATCACTATGATTGTAGTATGCATAGCCTCATTTCCCACTGGTCAATTTTGGCCAATGATAGGATTTTCCTTTTTTAGAAAATTCAGTTACCCAATACTACCTCTTGCAATATTTGAATATTCACTATTGCCTAATCTATTCAACAATCAGACAATTGTTATCTTGTCAGTTTTTTCTTGATTTATTAATATACAATTAACTATAATTAGAATAATTATCTAATTATGTCTAAGTTAATTGAACCAATTCAACAGTAGGAATCTATATCAATTTTTTTTGGAAACTGATATATTCCAAAGAATGTTCACATTCTCCTATTGTGCACACTAATTATATTCACACTTGTCAGTTTATCGAGAAGATACCAAAACTGAAACAAGCCATATTCTCCTATTGTTCTCCACGCTAAGCCCAATAATTATGCTAGGTATGTAGTCTCTTCTGTAATCCAGTATGATTTCTCCAACTTTTATTTGATTGGTCCAGTCCAATAATAGTATGACAATTGACACAAACTAGCCCAAGGATCTTATAGGTCATACAAAATTGGCTCCTAAATAATTAAACATGCTCATTACTTATTTAATTTTAGATCCATTCCATTAAAAAAGGATTGAAATTGCACTATATTATATAGGAATTTTACATGTTGTAAAGAATATACTAGATTGGTCGATTAATTAAGGCTAGTTGATTAAATCTCTATAAAAACATGATATTTAATCTAAGAGTACAGTATTGAACCTTTGGTGAAGTGTTCCCTATATTAATAGTATTTATATAAATACCATAATAAGTTTTCTTATGTATTTATCATATTATTGGAGCTTTGGTTATTTAAATCCATTAGGTCCCTTGTCTAGCTCAATAAAGCTTATTAATTAGTTTGTAGTATTTGTGAAATTAGTTTCATAAAACTGTGTAAAATAATGATTCTACATAGAAGTTAGTATTTTTATAAATAAGTTACATGGGTTAGACATATTTATAAAATTATACTCAAAGCCCAAATTGAAGAAAAATTTCAATTCTAATTGGACTAGGATTAGCAGATTTTGAGCCCGTATATATAAGACATATGAGAAAAAAAATTGCATAGAAACACTAAAAGTCTCACACGTAGAGCAGATGGAGAGAGAGAGAGAGAGAGAGAGAGAGAGAGAGAGAGAGAGAGAGAGAGAGAAGTATTTAGCGCCAATTATAGTGAGAAAAAAAGAGAAAAGTTTTCCTATAACCTTATAGTCTCATCTCATGTCTTGCTATTTCAAAGGATCAAGAAAGTGTTCTTGATCGTTCTCAAATGATGGATTCAACTTGGTACCCACTTATCTCATCAACCAAAAGCAGAATTATAGACAAGAAGATCTAGAGTTTTAGATTTGATTACCATTAATAAAGAGAATAAGAAAGAGCATGATGCAAATGGTAAACCCAAATCTCATCTCTAGAGTTTGTATTTAGATTTGATTTACTTTATACATGATACTATGTTTGATATATGAATGTTATATAGTTATGAAAATTATTTTCATATAAAAAATTTTAAAACCTAAATTCGCTAAATTTTTTGTTGTGTTCGTAATCTGATCGTGTGTTTTTCCATTATACATGTTTGTATAGTTTTTCCTAAGTATTAGGTAAATTTCTAGCAATCTTCTCCCTTATAAGAGACTTGAAGTTTCTCCCATGTTTTCTTGGCAGAGGTTGTACTTGAGATTTTATCAAAGTCGTCGTTATCTAAGACTTGGTAGATGAGGAAGAGATCTTTTTTGTCTCTCTTTCTTGAATTCTTTAAGTTATCCTTTTATGTTGAGGATAGTATCGTCTCATCTGCTGGCTCTTTGTAGCCTTTCTCCATTATCTCGCAAACAATAGGTATTCCAAAGAGTACTTTCATTTTGATAGTCTAGTTATCAAAGTTACTGCCCTTAAGAGATGGAACTTGAAGAGATGCTAAACTACTGGTAGCCATATGTTGCGCCCCGCTCATTTGGCTCCCTAAATCCAAATGTTGTTGCTCATGGCTCTAAGGTCCTCTATATATACTACTCACCAAAAAGGATTGAGGAAGGCCCTAGAACATGGTGGACACTTCTAGAATGATCGAGAGAGGTCTTGGGCGACTAAAAGACTCTAGAGAGCACTACTAAGTCCTAGAAGGCTCTAGACAAGGCTTGATGGTGCTAGATAGGTTATACGGTCCTATAAGCTCTTAGAATAACTTGGAAAAGCCAAGATAGTGGGTGAACCACTAAAAAGGATCTAGACTATGCTTGTTCTCGATTTCTCTATGTAAATATCTTTATAGATATTGTAGCTTTATTTGAGAATATTCTAAACCCTTTGTAAGATCATGCCACTTAGTACGATCATAACTCTTGGTTGGTATAGGCTTTGCCTATATAAAGGACTCCTTGGGTTCATTTGTACACAAGTCCCATTTATGAGAGTTTTAAGTATTCTAAGAGTAATACAAAGACATTTATTTACTCAAACTCTCTTATCCTTACAACTTTGTATCAAAGCTTACTCTAAGTCCATTTCTTGAGTGTTAGTGGGGCGTGCGATGGACTGTGCTAAGTGCTATACGATTATCTAGTTTGAGGCTAGGGTCATGATAGCATGGTATCAGAACTTTGGTTTCTCTTTTTATCTTGGTGGTTCCTTTGTCCATATGAAGACCATGGACTAACTTATTATAGACAAAGGAACCAAGTTAGAGGCTAGAGTGGTGACTAACTTAGAGGCTACAGTGTTCCGACTAGAGTCTAACTTTTGCACGTTGGGCGAGCGTGTAGACGATCTAGATGGCCTTTGCAACTGTTTGAAGACCACGGATGCAGAGATCCATAGCGGCATCAAAGATGTGCTTGGTAGGCTAGAGGCCGACTTAAGGCACGAGATTGAGTCCTTTCATTTGGAGATTGCCAAGGTACAAGATCTCTTTCAAAGAGAACTCACTAATATTTTACTTAGAGTAGATGTGATAGATGGTGATCTTGCTTTGTGTAAGTGAGCGGTGGCTAGGGGGGTGATCACCATAATAACTATTGAGGCAAAGAAGTTTGAGGTACCTAAACCAAAGACCTTCAATGATACTCGCAATGCTAGGAAAGTTGAGAACTTCCTATGGGGACTCGAATAATACTTTGAGGCCGCCAGTATGACAGATGATGCTGGTAAAATTCATAGTGTTACTTTGTATCTAACCGATACCACTATGCTATGGTAGAGGGGAAGACATGGAGAGATGTAATGAGGGGTGTGCACTATAGCCACCTTTGATGACTTCAAAAGAGAGCTAAAAAGATAATTCTTCCCCGAGAATGCCGAAGAGGAGGCGAGAGGCTGTCTTCACCACCTCAAACAATCTAGCAGTGTTAGAGACTACGTGAAAGAGTTTACCACACTCTTGCTCGAAGTCCCTAACACTCCAGATAAAGATTCCCTATTCTTGTTCATAGATGGTCTTCAAAACTGGGCCAAGTTAGAGCTCAAGTGCCATGGCGTCTAGGACTTAGGTGGTGAAGCAAAGAGTGGGGGAGTGCAAACAAAAGGAAGAAAATGGAACAAAGATAGTTCCTCCTACAGGCACAAAGACAAGGGCGAAGAGAAGGAAGACCGTGACTTCTCCAAGCCAAGAGTCAAGTGCTTCCTATATGATGGGCCACTTTGGGCACACGAGTGTCCCAAGAAGAAAGCTCTCAATGTCTTAATTACCTCTGAGCCAAGCCAAAAAGGAGGTGATAAAGAAGATAGTGGTACACATGTTGGTTCCTTGCAACTCCTTAATACCTTACAATCAGCCCTTAAGTTACAAGCTAAGGGTCTACTTTTTGTGGATACAACAATCAATGGCAAAGCCACTAAAGCCTTGGTTGACACAAGTGCATTCCACAACTTTATCTCTGTTGAAGAAGCTAGACGGTTGGGCTTGTTGGTATCCAATAGAGGAGGCTTCCTCAAGGCAGTGAACTCAGCAGCACGCCCCATCCATGAGGTTGCTCATGGTATTAAGGCTGCCTTGGTGCATGGGCTGGTCAACTTGACTTATCAGTGGTGCCAATGGATGATTTTGTGGTAGTGCTTGGTTTGGAGTTCCTTGATGTAGTGCGGGCATTCTCTGTTCCTTTTGCCAACTCTATGTGTATCATGGATGATGAAAAGGCTTTTATGATACCAACGGAGTGATCCACGAAAGCAGAAAATAAAGCACTCTCTGCACTTTAATTCAAAAAGGGCTTGAGAAGGGAGGAGGAGAGTTACTTGGCCATCCTAAAGGAGCACGATGATGAAGAGTTGGAACCTCAAGGTAACCTATCCATAAAGGTGCAAACTGTCTTGGATGAATTCCAAGATGTGATGCCTGACGCCCTGCCCAAAAAACTTCCACCTAGGAGGGAGGTGGATCATGAGATCAAGCTTGAGCCAGGCACGAGACCACCTGCAATGAGTCCCTATCGGATGGCCTCTCCAGAGTTAGTAGAACTCTAGAAACAACAAAAAGAATTACTTGATGCGAGTTTCTTCAGGCCCTCCAAAGCTCCTTTTGGTGCCCCGGTGTTGTTCTAGAAAAAGAAATATGGCTCACTAAGGATGTGCATTGATTACTGGGCTCTTAACAAGCTGATGGTAAAGAACAAGTGCCCTATCCTGCTTATTACCGACTTATTTGACCAACTTGGGAATGCTAGATACTTCTCAAAGCTTGATTTACACTCGGGGTACTACCAAGTACACATAGTAGAGGGGGATGAACCCAAGACCACGTGCGTGATAAGGTATGGTGCTTATAAGTTCTTAGTCATGCCATTTGGTCTTACCAATGTACCTGCTACCTTTTGCACCCTCTTGAATAAGTTATACTATCCATACCTTGATTAGTTCGTGGTAGTCTATCTTAATGATATAGTCATCTATAGCAAGACCATGGAAGAGCACTTAGAACATTTGAGGAAGGTGTTCGAGATCTTGAGGGAAAACCAACTATTCTTCAAGAAAGAGAAGTGCTCCTTCACCTAAGAGGAAGTGATGTTCCTAGGACATAAGATAAAGGATGGGAAACTTATGATACATGAAGCCTAGGTGTAAGCTATCCAAAAGTGGAAACCTCCTGCTAAGGTGCCAAAGTTAAGAACCTTCCTTGGACTTCTGAACTATTATAGGCGATTCATCAAGTCTTATTCAGTAAGAGCAACGCCATTTACTAACTTATTCAAGAAGAACATGTCTTGGGAGTGGACACCTGAGTATCAAGTTTCATTCGAAGACTTGAAGAGGGCGGTAAGCAAAGAGCCGGTTCTCAGTTTACTCGATCACTCAAAGGCATATAAGCTTTATAAGAATACTTCTGACTTTGCTATTGGCGTAGTACTAATGCAAGAAGGGTATCCAATTGCTTAAGAAAGCTGCAAGCTCAATGACACCGAAAGACGTTACATGGTGCAAGAAAAAGAGATGACTGTTGTCATCCATTGCCTAAAGATATGGCGACACTACTTGTTCGGTACTCACTTCACGATCATGACCGACAACGTAGCCACAAGCTACTTTCAAACTCAGAAAAATTTGAGTCCTAAGCAAGCTCGGTAACAAGATTTCTTTGCAGAATTCGATTACAAACTTGAATATAAGCCTGGGAAGGCCAATATGGTGGCAGATGCCCTAAGCAAAAAGGCAGAGCTAGCCGCCTTAAGTAGGCCCGATAGCACCTTGATAGAGAAAATCAAGGAAGGACTAGAACACAATGTTCTTGCAAAGAGCTTGCTGCCTCTAGTGACGGAAGGAAAGACGAGATGTTTTTGACTAGCAATGAACTTCTCTATGCCAAAGGCAATCGACTCTATGTGCCTAAGTGGGGGAACTTAAAAAAAGAGATTATCAAAGAGTGCCATGATTTCTTGTGAGCTGGTCACCCAGGTCAGAAATGCATTCTTGCTCTTATCAAATCTATCTACTATTGGCCGCAACTAAGGGGTGATGTCGAGGCCTATGTATAAACTTGTATTATGTACTAACAAGATAAGGTAGAACAACAATCACTGGGTGATTTGTTGGAACCTCTCCCTATTCCTGAGAGGTCGTGGGAGAGTGTTTCTATGGATTTTATCACTAACCTGCCTAAGTCAGAGGGCTTTGGCAGTATTATAGTAGTGGTGGATCGCTTCAGCAAGTATGCCACCTTTATACCTGCTTCACTTGATTATCTCGCCGATGAGACCGCGCGGCTCTTTATGAAGCATGTCGTAAAGTTTTAGGAAGTCCCATCAAACATCGTAATTGATCATGATCCCCGATTCACTAGAAGGTTGTGGACAGAATTGTTCAAGTTGATGGGTTCTGACTTGAATTTTTCTACTAGCTTTTACCCCCAAAGTGATAGCTAGACGGAAAGGGTGAATGCCTTGTTGGAGCTATATTTGAGGCGCTTTGTGAGTGCCAACCAAAAATATTGGGCAAAATTACTTGATGTAGCCCAATTCTCCTTTAACCTCCAGAGGAGCAAGTCTATGAGCAAGAGTCCCTTTGAGATAGTCATGGGTCAACAACCTATGACCCCACATGCCTTAGTGACAAGTTACGATAGAAAGAGTCCTGTAGCATTCAAGTTTACTAAGGCATGACATCAATAAGTGAAGTTGGCTAGGGCCTACTTGTACAAAGTTTCTAAAAGAATGAAGAAGTAGGCTGATAAAAAGAGGAGGCACGTTGAGTACCAAAATGGGGAATTTAGTTCTTGTCAAGCTATTGCCCCAATAATTCAAACCTTAAGGAAGGTACATAAAGGGTTGGTGCGCAAATATGAGGGTCCATTTCTAGTATTCTAGCACATAGGTAAGGTCTCCTATAAGCTTCAACTCCCTGTCAAGTTAAAGATTTTCCCTGTCTTCAATGTTAGCATGTTAAAACCCTACCATGGAGATGAGGGAGATCCTTCAAGGGGTAAGTCCAAAAGGGCTCTTACTGCGGTGGTAACTTGTTATGATAAAGAGGTGGAGAATATTTTGGCTGATCACTTAATCCACCGACGTGGTGTTCCTAATTATCGAGAATACCTAGTGAAATGGAAGAATTTGCTCGAGGCTAAGGCTAGCTAGGAGCATGAGGATGCCTTGTATTAATTCAAAAACTATATCGAGTGGTTCAAAGTCAATAGTGCGATGAGGACATCATAAACTTGAGTGGGGGAGGGTGTTACACCCCATTCATTTGGCTCCCTAAATCCAAATGTTGTTACTCGTGGCTGTAAGGTCCTCTATATATACTGCTCATCCAAAAGGATTGAGGAAAGCCCTAGAACGTGATGGCCACTTCTAGAAGACTCTAGATGGCACTACTAATTCCTAGAAGGCTCTAAACAAGGCTAGATGGTGCTAGATGGGATGGACGGTCCTAAAACCTCCTAGCATGACTTGGAAGAGCCAAGATGGTGGGTGAACTTCTTAGAAGGATCTATACCATGCTTGTTCTAGATTTCTCTATTTAAATATCTTTGTAGATATTGTAACTTTATTTGAGAATATTCTAGACCCTTTGTAAGATCATGCCACTTGGCACGATCATAACCCTTGGTTGATTAGGCTTTGCCTATATAAAAGACCCCTTAGGTTCATTTGTACACAAGTCCCATTTGTAAGAATTGATTCTAAGAGTAATACAAAGCCATTTATTCACTCAAACTCTCTTATCCTTATTACTTTGTCTCAAAGCTTACTCTAAGTCCATTTCTTGAGTGTTAGTAGGCTGACTTAGTGTGATGGGCTGTGCTAAGTGCTGCACGATTGTCTAGTTTAAGGCTAGGGTCATAACACATAGCTTTTGATAGAGTGAGATTTTGGCATGGATTAAAATATCGTGACATTTGTTGACATTGTTGCGATAATATCCGTATTTTAAAAGCTCAATATCGACATAGGGTGAAAATATATTTTTTGCTATGTATTCATGAAATATCTATAAAATTTCGACAATATCGAAGATATGTCAATAAATAAATGTCGGAAAAAAAATGAGCTAATATTGAGACATTTATGGACATTATCATGACAATATCATCAATATTTTGAAATATAAACAGAAATGTCAAATTTTTTTCAAGTCTATTTTTTTCATTTTTTTAAATAAAATTGTAGTAAAGAGTACAAAAATAAATTGGCAAAGTTGTAGTGTTACTTGTATTTAATGAAAATATTTACTCTACTTGTATTTATTATTTTGGAATCTCTACAAAGGGCTCTCGTGACCTTTGAAAGAAATTTTGTACTAAGACGAAAAATTTTCTGATGACTTTCAACTTCATAGAAACTCTTTTTGATATTGAATGTATTTGAACTTCTTTATATTATCAGTGATTTTTTTTTATTTTCAATGTAATTTAGAACTAGTTGTAATTTGTAAGGTATTTATATGTGATGTATTTAATAAAATAGTATGATATATATTCTGATTTTAAAATTGTTCTATAAAATGAAATTCGATCATTTTTCTATTATATACATCTATTCATTGTCTTATAAAGTATAAATAGGTTTTTTTTTTTTAAATAAACACTAGTATAAATTATGCAATATCACTTGTTTTAGTATTTTTTTAGAATTTTCCTTGAAAATTTTGAGTTTAAAGACAAATTTTGGTATTTTTCCAGAATATTTTTGACATCGACAATATCCATAAAATAAAAATCTTGACATCGATATTAACATCGACATTTTAATCCTTGGATTTTTGTAATTTTAACTACACGGATGGATCTGGAACATCAAAAAATCTTAGGTGGCTGGTTAATAAACTTGGTCAAAGTTAACGGTCAAAAGTCAATGCTAGTCAATAGCTAAGATCAATGACTCAGATGGCTCTGTCACGGCTTAGTTGAATGGCTCTGACGGCTTGGTCAATAAGCTTGATGGCTCGACTCGAGCTCAGCTTAACTCGATAAGTTGACTAATTTTCTGGCAGCAAACTTCTGATGAATTGTACAGGCTCGTCTAGACTCCAATTGGATTGATTTTTTGGCAGCATGTTCATCTCATCAGGCTCTTCAATGTGATATGCCATAGGTAATAGGTTGGGAACAAACTGTTTGCACTGTCAATCTCAAGAAAGCTTTTTTGATGTGGAAGATAAGTCAAAACTACATCCATAGAGCATATACATAGAATTTCAAAAGATCTCTCACTATTTCGCTCTAATACTACTTTGTTAAAAATAAGACAAACTTTATTGATTACTTAAATATTATTGCAAGAGAGAATTTCTCAACTTTACTCCTCAAACTCGCGTACTCACTCACTAGAAACTATACTTTTTTTCTTTCTCACTTCACTCCTAGAACCTTTTCTTCTTTACTCGAGACTTAGAACTTAAATAGGGAGGAGTATTTATAGTTAGCACAAGTCATTCTCATCTATGAAAAATGGTCTAATTAAAAAAAAATACAAAAATTATAAATACCGCACACTTAACCTAACACAAATCACATGACTTATAAGTAGAATTTTCCAGGAGTTGGCTTACTTTTCTAATTAGACTTCGTTTTTATGGGTTTTGATGAACTTGGGCTAATGGGTGCTCCAAATTATTGGACTTCGTATTGATGGGCTATTGATGGGCTTATGAGAAAATCTTGAAAACAAGTTTATTTTCATCATTTTTGTTTTTTCATTACTAAAATTAATCAAAAAAATCAGTTCAAGGTATCCATTTTCGGAAATTCTTAATTTTGAGTATATTATTTTGTATAATTTAAACCTTAGGATTTAAATTACGGAATATCCAAACCACCTCACAGTATTTTTTGGATTTCACCCAATGCCAAAATACTAAATATTATGTTTAAAATATTACACGCAACCTCCAAATTAACTTGTATTTTGGTATTTGGTTATAGACTAAGGAGGTAGTTTGACTATTTTGATTAGTTTTGACTTGTGCGTTAGAATCATTTCACAATATAATTTTGACTAAATCTAGGCAAGGCGCAGTTTTGTTCTGATTGATTTAAGAAAATAAAAGGATACATCTCGCTTTCCTAAAAAAACATGCTCGATATGATCGACATTTTACTAAAACACAAGGGAAATTTTTAATATTTTTCCTTAAATTAATACTGAGGACAGTTACATTAAACCATTAATAATCTTCGATTATTTCTGGTAAACTCTCCTTAATTCAATCATCAGTACTACTTGATCTCTTGGGGAGTGTGTAGGAAGAGAGGACAGATGAGATGGCAGAGCATAGGAAGCCAAGGAGAAGCAAGCTTGCTGATGTGTTTGAGTGACTAAGAGCAGACTCGATTTGATCATAAGATTTATCGAAAAAATCCCTTTTGTCGTTGGCAGTAATATATCCTCCAATAGCACCTGAGATTAATAGATATGATATCACCTGCAATATTGCAATAGTACCCATTATATGTAATTAGAAAGGCATGAATCAAGAGAAATTAAAACTCATGTGCAGATGATAGTGATCTGGAAATTAGTTGTTACGTAATTGCAACCTCATAAATCACAATTCAGGTGAGTTTTACAAGTTTAATTAGCGAAAATTTAATATCTGAATATTTATTACGATGAAGTTATGACGTAAATACCTTTGTTAATGTGTATTTATACAAATATTCAGGACTATCTCATATTTCTTCAAATTATGTAAAATATCTCAATATGCCTCTGAATAATTTGAAGTTTCAATTTTGCTCGATGAACTACTACTAACTTGTCAATTTGTTAGAAAAACAATGAAAAATTGCACTACTTGACATTTATGGATTTTATTCCCAAATACTCATCTGGATTTTCAAAAAAAAAAAACAATCCAAAATTGTGACGCTTGTCAAATTCACGTTTGTTAATTTCTCTGACAAACATGACACTTTTTTAAGCGATTTAGGCCAGAAGCAAAATTCAAAATTTTAATAGTTTAGGAGGTACGGTGAGATATTCTTCGTAATTCAGCCGGGGGCCGCAAAAGTAAAATGGACCCTTTAAATAAAACGTGCATGTGTGTGTATGTGTGTATGTATGTACGATTAATTCTACCTTATCACCGTAGAACTGAAACAAAAGAAGCTTATTGGCATCCTTGTTTTTTCTGATCAGTAGATACATGGATAACACGATCTGCACGGCTGAATAGCCAAGTCCAACGAAAATTGTGGCGACCATGTACCTAAATGCAATTAATTTTAAGATATGAACTATGATCACAAATAATATAAAATTTTACGAAATGAAAAAATAATAATAATAAGTGCTACTTAGTACTAAACAACTGTATATTAGATTATATACATATGGTCAACTATGCTTAGGAGAATAGATTTCTCTTTTTTAATTTTTAAAATATACAACTATATATATACGTATGCATAGTATACTTAATTTTGCTTACTGATATCCAGCAGTATCACGAAATTGTAGAATTCTCCCGGGATCACTTATATGGTAATACGGCGTTCCCAAAACATTGTTGTTGAGGATCGTGAACGACACGGATAGTAAAACGACGGTAATGATCCTTAATGCACCAGCAGCAATTGCCAGCTTCCAGCTGCTTATGTTGGAGAAACTCTTGGAGGAACTCGTTGGATCCATATGAATATATGTTTGCGTTTGTATTAGTTATTAAGTGGTGCTCAATGAGCAAATTCGCAAAAATTTCATGGAAATATTATGTTGCATGAATGCCTCTTATAGATATAGATGAAAGTGTTAACTGGGATTAGCTCAGTTGGTTTAAGGTTTGAGGGATGTGTGTGTGAGTTTAAGAAGTCAGAAGTTCAAATCTTGGTAGAGTGTGTGTTATTTTCCTTTAAAATTTATAGTAAGGTCATTAGTTATACCTCATTTTTAAAAAAAAAAAATAAATATAGATGAAAGTAGTATAGTATTAGTATACAATGTCGTACGTAGTAAATTGTGGCTGTGATTACGTATTTTATTGTATTTTCTCCTTTTCAACTTTCTATTTGTTTGTTTATCGTTCACCTTTGCTATTTATGATTACACATTAATTTTTTGTCTGGCCGGCCCAAAATTATTAGTAGCCAATCACATAATCACGGGCTGTTTGAATTTACGTGAGTAGTGAACATTTTTTTTGGCTTCATGCAATTGCAAGCTTCGGTTTCCTCGTTGGGTTACGTAGATATAATCAAATAAGTCGCAATCTTATCACTTGCCCCTAAGGCCTAAGCATAAGGATTACATCATATATACATGTGTATATATATATATATGAACATATATTTATATGTACGTGTTTGGATGTTCTGGGGAAGAGAGTATTACAATATACGCTGACTACATTAATTATAGGATGTCTCAAATTAAAAAGACCAAATGGCGCATTACGATAAATAGTCTTATAAGCTTCTCTCTTTATTAATTGGTGAACCTAATTAAGTTTATGTGGGAGAGTTTATTTCGTAACTTGCAAAAGGAAGAAAACAAAATTAAAAATCCAACAAGAGACAACTTATTTTGTTGCTTTTTAATTGTTAAAAAATTCAGATCCTATTTTCAATGATGGGATGCCAGCTAGAATTCATGGTGATCATTAGCTGCCACCTTGCGAGCTCCGTAACGTTTCTCTCACTTCTTGCCAATGTATTTGTCTTTTGTCCCAATCGTATATCTTAAATTTCTATCTCATTTTGGGTGACCTATTTTTTTTTCCAACAAATATGTTTGGAAACACACTATACATTATGGAAGCTCTCCACCTCGGAATTTCGTCTGCTTAGAGGGTGTTATTAATATTTGGTACCAATTAACGCATTTTCGTTTCGTTTGGGATCTAATTCAATTATTCAGTTTCTACTAAAAATCAAAAATTAATTAGTGTACAGTTCACGCTAAATAAGATGTTCTACAATTTAAATTAAATTTTCCTAAACTTCTAAAAGATAAATAAATGAGAAATTCATATCTATCTTCGATTGATGCATGCATGTACTGAATTTTAGCAAAACTAGAACATAAAAGGAAGTAAACTATAATTATTCCTTTTACATGAATTAATTTCATTTCATTTCTTGATGGAATTGTGTGTCATTGATTTCTCTTCTGTTGTATACTCAGGATATGTGTGGGCAAATATAAAACCAACACAAAAATACTGAATAGAAGTCCGAAAGTACGCACGTCGTGCCCATACCCAAGGACGTGTGCCACATAACCATAAGGCAAAACTTTATAGGAATGTAAATCATCTTTCTATAAACCAATATAATTAAGAATATTTAATCTCCAATAAATACCAATATATAATATAAAATAAAACAACTCTTATTAAGTCTCCAAATATTCAAAATAAATGCTATACAATGAAAACTATAATCTAATAAATTTAAGATGATCAACCTTCTAAGTTTTTACATTTTCTCAATCAAGATGAAGAAATTCCTCTCTCTGAATCATACACCCTAGTTACTACTAAATAAGTTTCCTTTTTGAGTCTGTTAATTGACAATCCTTAAAACCTGGGAGAGAAAAATAAAAAGGTAACTTAGAAACTACGTAAGTAACCAGTAATCTTAATTAGTTGGATCAAATATACGTAAACTAAAACCACTAACAAATATTTTTCAGAACAAATTTGGTTTCCGAAATCAATACTTTTGAAAATATTCACATCAAGTCATTTAGTAAACAATTTGATAAAACAAGTAATAAGTTTCTAAATCTCCCTATTTGAATCCAATTTAGTCAATAATAATTTCAATTATAATTCTTCCCAGTTTTTAGGGACTATGGCAAGACTTAACCCCGGTGACTAGGTCCGAATTTGTCACAAATAACCCCTATAACTAGGTCCGATACTACTACAGATAACTCCTATAGTTAGGTATAAATCTACTATATTTAATTCTACCGTTAGATTAGTACTATCCATATATAACCCCTGTGGATTTGGTCCATATGTATAGTCACTGAAGAGAATTTCAAAACAATTATTTATAATAATGAATCATAAATAATTTCATTTTCATCTTATTATAACATTATAGTCATTCCAAAATAATTTTCTTGTAAATACGTTCAATAATAATTCATATACTTGTTTCATAATTTAGTATAAAACATAGAATCATACTATTTTCTCAAAAATTATATTATTTCAATAAAATAGATTTCTTTCAATAAATAGTTTTATTACCAAAATATATTTTTACTTGAAATCATATTTTTGAAAAATACTTATTAACATGATTCAATCAAAAATAATAAAATAATAAAATATTTAGCTTTTGAACAAGAAAAACTACTCGAAAAGATCAAAGGTTACTCACCTTATTCGCTTTGCCTATTTAACCAAAATAATAAACATAACCTCTCAAACACCTATTGTCATACAAATCATATATACGTATCATAATAATAAAACCATACTCTAATTACACCAAAAATATTGACGAAATGCTACACATGCATCGTCTATAATTAACTCCATAATTATTCCCAATAATGTCAATTTCTCATAATTCATAACAATTCTAACCTTTCTCTAAAAATTATCAAATTTAGGGGACCTGTTCTATAAGTTATAGGGTCCGAAAAATACTAAGAATATAGTTATAGAGTCTATAGGTAAGCCTTGTACTGCTGAATAAGCCGTAGCCACATTTTGCCCAAAGTGCCAAAAATTTTAGATTTTTGTCAAATTCGTAGTATTTATTTTAATTGGTTATAACTTTCTAGTTATAAGTTCATTTTTGACAAATTATATATTGTTAGAAAACTTAATTGATAAGCTTTTCAACCATACTAAATATGACCCAATAAAGTTAGTAAAATCCTTGAAAAGCTAGTCGAAACTTCTATCATATTTTTACATCTTAGTCAAAAACTCAAAAATTCATAACTTTCTATTTATCTAATCAAATCACTCAAAATTTGTCTTGTTTAAATCCTAATATCAATAGACCTCATCTTTTATCAAATACTTCCTCATATTTTATAAATAATTTATGAGCAATTCAAAATCGTAATCCTAGATATTCAATCTCAATCCTGAAATCAAACTAAAATATAAAACTTAACTAGTTAAGAGTTTATTACCTTAGGAGTGAGTCTCAATAATCCATGACAATGGTCTCTTTATTTTCTTCTTCTTCTTAAATATGCGTAGCTCTCTCTCTCTCTCTCTCTCTCTCTCTCTCTCTCTCTCTCTCTCNTCTAATAGCCACTACTAATTAAGGGCTATATATAGTCTTTTCTTTAATCTATTAAATTATTTATATAATATAAATAAATTATATATATAATTATTCCTTTTTTTATAGGTTGTCACATTCGCCCCCTCTAAAAAGAAATTTAGTCCTCTAAACTTAAAGTCTTTTGTTCTTCGAAGAGCAAAATATTAATAGATCCACATATTCCTACGAAAGTCTCAACACCTAGGTAAAACTATAATCATCGCTTACTAAATTAAAACAATCTTACCATCAATATGATACATACTTGAGAATGTGAACTTATTCTAATTCAAGTAATTGAAACATCAAAGAGGTCATCGCTTTTAAAATTTATTTATCAATAATTCTATATTGTTTCTCATTTATTGTGATAGCTCCTTTACACTTTCACCCAAAAAGAGAATAATATGATGACTCAAACTTTTCTTTGTATTAACAACGCCAATAGAAATTCTTAATAATTAAAATTTCCTAAATATCTAATATCTTTTTCAATCGCATACCTATAATGCTAAGAAGACACTTCTATTTCTTTGTCAATACTTTATATAGAGCTACTTTAATGCTAGATTGAAAACTTCAACTATATACAAAAATTACTAAGAGTAATATTTTCTTCCACAAACCTTTGAAATATTCTTCAATATATCCTTAGTGGTCTATACATATATATGTACTTTTCTTTACAATCCATTTATTTCGGATCAATATTGTAACACTCAAACAAATTTAATTCAATTTCAAGAATCACATGTAAAATCTTATAAAACTTAAATTCAATATAATATCTTTATCATAAATAACCATAAAAATCCTCTTTAGTCTCACTGCCTCTAACTTTAATCTTTAATAAGTCAAAATATCAAAACTAAATCCAATCACTAAGTCTTATAGCATAAATGTGAGTATACTTATTCAAATAATATACTATATTCTGGTACTTTATAATTTGAGTAATTATTGATAGCCTCAATATAAAATTCTACTACTATATTATCTTTCCCATTCACTTTCCCATAGACAAAATACTAAGAAATATACTAAATGACTTCTTCCATGTATTAGTCCTCAAAATTTTATTATGCCTTTTTCTTAATACCTATAGGATTTCTAATTTATAATATTATGATTTTCTCTAAAATATCTTTTACAAGTATGGGAGATCAATGGAACCACAAATGTGAATATCTTTCCACAAACTACATATTTCATAAAAATCAAATAATTTATCAATCTTAGAAATATTTATCGACTTACATATTCCACTATATAACTATTTTGATTTTTTTTTTATAAACACAATTTTCATTTTATCTTTTTTATCATCACTGATAATAGTCGAGTTCATAATAGTAAAACATTAAGTTTTCTAAATACTCTTTATCTTGAAATTCTTATAGTTACCCATCAAAAAAGTACTCTTCAATTTGTTTGTGTAATCCAATATCAATTTCTAAATAAGAGTAATATTAAACACAATCAAATACAAAGATCACTTCCTCCTGTACGGTAATACAATAGAATAAAATTGTGAACTTATTTACAACAATCACATATCTAATTTCAACTCTACTACCTAGTAGTATCCATAACCATAACCAAATTGTCTATTCATCATATCTCGACTTTTGCTTAGCTTTCAAAACAAATATTATTAAAGTAACATCGTCTCAAAATATAAGTTATTAAGGCTCCATAATTTTTTTCTAGGTAATATCATTCTCCAAATCAGTCCACCATTAATTTTTCAAAATATCGCTCTATAAGTTATTATTCCACTTATAATATTAATGTCTATATTTCAATTATATCATCAACAATATTTACAGAAAAACACAAAATAAGGCCTTTAATCAAACTAACCTATTTATTCTCAATCCTCTAGTAAAAATAATATGCACTCTCATCAATGAAAACAAGCATATAAATTGATATTTCTCATATCATCTCTTTATCCTTTATCATCAAGGAAACTAGTTATTCAATAAACTTAATCCACTCCATAATTCCTTATATATCCTCATCGCACAACTAATTCCACTTTATAAAAAGATTCAAACTAGAATTCAATCCACACTTTAATTAATCAATGAATATTCTAAACAAACTTGTCTTCCTCATATTGACACATAACAAGAGAATATCTATTCTGTGAATCTCATATATCAACATTGTGAGCTTAAGAACTCTTTAGAAATGTAATATAATCTCTTGGGAATCAATAAATTTCACTTCCCTAAGAATTAACATAGGTTCTTTTCAAATGAAGACAAAAATATTGAGAAACAACTTAAGAGATAGAAGATACTTAAGACATAGAAGATGAAGATAACAAATAGACTCATAAAAATTTCAATATCAACTATAAAGTAAGACTAACTAACTCTACAACTATCCAATATTAATAATAAGAGAAGAAGATTCCAATATCCTAGATCCATTAATCAAATCCAAATAGAAACTAATATCAAAAGCACTAAAGACTAGAAACCTCAATATTCAATTAACATATCCTAATAATTAAAATTTAATTAGAGTACTCAACTTTAAATAATTCCAAAAGTCTGTGTTCCATGTAATGTATATTATCACCAACTATTAACGTCAAAGTAATTAATCCATCAATGACAAAATTTAAGGATGCGAACAAACCTACTTTAATGCCTGAAAAGACGAACGTAACAAACTTCTCAAATTTGAATCGATAACTTACTCAAATGAATCTCCAAACTATAATAGAAGTTAAGTTAAACTCAAATCATCTTAACTTAGTTACCCTGATATTCCAAACCTCATAAGATTGACTTAACATGATGCAAATTGTCAAATTTGTCCTAATCTCTGATACCACTTATCATGCCCTATACTCAAGGACGTGCGCCGCATACCCATAAAGCAAAACCCCATAGGCATGCAAAGCATCTTTCTATAAACTAATATAATTAAGAATATTTTATCTCCAATAAATACCAATGTAAAATATTTAATTAAAAACTCCTATAAGTCTTCAAATATTTAAAATAAACACAATATAATGAAAATTATAATCCAATGAATTCAAGATGATTAACCTTCTAAGTCTTTATATTTTCTCAATCAAGATGAAGAAACTGCTCTCTTTGAATCATACACCCTAATTACTACTAAATAAGTTCTCTTCATGAGTCTGTTAATTGACAATCTTTAAAACCTGGGAGGGAAAAATAAAAGGATGAGTTAGAAGCCTAGTAAGTAACCAATACCTTAATTAGTTGGATCAAGCATATGTAAACCAAAATCATTAACAAATATTTTTTAGAATAAATTTGGTTTCAAAAATGAATACTTTAAAAAAAATTCAAATTAAGTTGTTTAGTAAACAATTTGACAAAACAAGTAATAAGTTTTTAAATCTCTCTTTTCAAATCCATTTTAGTCAATAATAATTTCAATTATACTTCTCCCTAGTTTTTGGCAACTATGGTCATACTTAATCCTTGTGACTAGGTTCAAATCTGCCATAAATAATCCATATAGCTAGATCCGCCACAAATAATCCCTTTACCTGGGTCCGAATCTACTATAGGTAACCTCTGTAAGCGAGTATGAATACACTAAATTTAACCTTGTAGATTAGGTCCATGTGCGTAGTCACTGGAAAGAGTTTCAAAACAATTATTTACAATAACGAATCATAAATAATTTCACTTTCATCTTATTATAATATTATAGTCATTCCAAAATAATTTTCTTATAACCATATTTAATAATAATTCATATACTTGATCCATAATTTAGTATAAAATACAGAATCATACTATTTTCACAAAATTATGTTATTTCAATAGAATAGATTTCTTTCAATAAATAGTCATATTACCAAAATATATTTTTACTTAAAATCATATTTAAAGAAAATACTTATAAACATGATTCCATACACTCCAGTTACTACTAAATAAGTTTTCTTTTTGAGTCTGTTAATTGATAATCCTTAAAACCTGGGAGGGAAAAATAGAAAAGTAAGCTAGAAACCACATAAGTAACCAATAATTTTAACTAGTTGGATCAAGAATACGTAAACTAAAATCAGTAACAAATATTTTTCAAAACAAATTTAGTTTCAGAAATCAATACTTTTTAAAATATTCAAATCAAGTTATTTAGTAAACAATTTGATAAAACAAGTAATAAGTTTCAAAATCTCCCTATTCGAATCCACTTTAGTCAATAATAATTTCAATTATATTTTTTCTTAGTTTTTGGGGACTATGGCCACACTTAACCCCGGTGACTAGGTCCGAATCTTCCACAAATGACTCTTGTAGACGGGTCTGAATTTGTCACAAATAACCTCTATAGCTAGGTCCGATGCTACTACAGATAACTCATGTAGCTGGGTATGAATCTACTGTATTTAATCTTACAGCTAGGTCAGTACTGCCCATATATAACCCATGTGGATTTGGTCCATATGTATAGTCACTAAAGAGAATTTCAAAACAATTATTTATAATAACGAATCATAAACAATTTCATTTTCATCTTATTATAACATTATAGTCATTCCAAGACAATTTTCTTGTAACTACGCTCAATAATAATTCATATATTTGATTCATAATTTAGTATAAAAATAGAATCATACTATTTTCTCAAAAATTATATTATTTTAATAAAATAGATTTCTTTCAATAAATAGTTTTATTACCAAAATGTATTTTTACTTGAAATCATATTTTAAAAAGAATACTTATTAACATGATTCAATCAGAAATAATAAAATATTTCGCTTTTGAACGAGGAAAACTACTAGAAAAGATTAAATGTTACTTACTTTATTCACTTTCCTATTTAACCAAAATAATCAACATAACCTCTCAAATACCTATTATCATACAAATCATATATAAGTATCATAATAATAAAATCATACTCTAATTATACCAAAAATAGTGACGACATGCTGCCAATGTATCTTCTATAATTAGCTCTATAGCTATTTCCAAAAATATCAATTTCTTACAATTCATAACAATTTTAACATTTTTCTAAAAATTACCAAACTTAGGGGACATGTTCTATAAGTCATAAGGTCCAAAAAGTACCAAGAATGTAGCTATAGGGTCTATAGGTAAGCCTTGTGGTACCGAACAAGCCGCAGCCATGTTTCGCTTACAGTGCCAAAAGTTTTAGATTTTTTCAGATTCATAGTACTTATTTCAATTGGCTATAACTCTCTGGTTATAAGTTCATTTTTGACAAATTATATACCTTTCAATTTTCCAACTATATCAAATATGACCCAATCACACGAGTAAAATTTCCTTGAATAGCTAGTCGAAACTACTTTTGTACTTTTACATCTTAGCATAAAATTCAAAAATTCATAACTTTCTATTTCCCCAACCAAATTACTCAAAATTTGTCTTTTTTAAATTCTAATATCAATAGGCTTCCTTTTCTATTAAATATTTCCTCATATTTCATAAATAATTTATGAGTAATTCAAAATACTAACACTAGATATTCAATCTCATTCCCGAAATCAAATTAAAATATAAAACTTAATTCATTTAGAGTTTATTACCTTAGGAGTGAGTCTTAATAATTCATAACAATGGTCTGTTTACCTTCTTCTTCTTCTTAGACATGCATAGCCTTCTCTCTCTCTCTCTCTCTCTCTCTCTCTCTCTCTCTCCTTTTTACGGAGTGTATGTATCTTTATAGTTTCTTAAAGTGATAGTTATTTAATTACTAAAATAATACCTAATAACCATTACTAACTAACGGCTATATAGTCTTGTCTTTTATCCATTAAATTATTTATATAATATAAATAAATTATATATATATATATAATTGCTCTTTTTTTGCTGGTGTCACAATGCACATAATTTGTAAATTACAAAATGTAAGTGTAAATATTGGTGTTAGGTACTCTAGTATTGGCATCTTGTGGCAATACACGAGTATGTATAATTTGGGTAATACCAAAGAATCATTAGTAATCTTTTAGGCCTTGCTTGGCACATGGAACTAGGATTAGGATTAAGATTATTTATTCTATATTTATATTTGATGTCAACTTAGAATTGGCATAAATAATGCACAATTCCTAAATAGTCCCATGTAAGTAGGATAATTATCCCATTCAAAAATGTGAGATTATTAATCCAACACTCAAAAGTGATGAGACTCATATTTATTCCAATTTTGTTAAACTACTGGGTCCCATATTATAAATATTTTTAATATTTAAACTAATATAAAATAAACTTATTACACATTCTAATAAAAAGTGGGTCTCACATTGTAATAATATCCCTAATCTAATCTAATAGTACGCCAAATATTAAATAATTTTAAGTGTATCCAATCCAATCTATTACAATCTAATCTAATGTTACAATTCAAATCTTAATCGCATGTAACAAACAAGGTTACATTATATAGATTGTCATGTGTTGTAATAAACCTTTACGCTACATAGATTGTCGTGCGTTATAACAAACCTACATATTTGCGTATTAAAGGTTTGACCAATAAGTATTTTTAATTCTGGAACATTCTAGAATTTAGGATTGAGAAGAATTTAGAAATTTGGACTACCAAGGTCGTGTTGAAGGATGGAATCATGCTCGCAATAATTTCAATAGAGGATAAGGATAAGAATGGTGAAAACTTGGAGAGAAAAATAAGGATTTTTCTATATTTAGAAGTGGTTTTGAGTTATTTATCTTCTAGTTTTTAATCTTTTTTGAAATATTTTCTGGAAATAAATATCTATGAGTTCCTAAGCTTTAAAAATTAGAGAAGTTGTACGTTCTCCATACGAATTATTAGCTACTTATAGGTATACCCCCTAATCTATTTTTTTTGTTGTAAAAATTCCATTTGTAGAATTTGTTCCTTGCAAAATTTGTCCTTCCGTCTTTAATTTGATGAAATCAGTGATGTACTAAGTATTTTATAATTATCAATGTGTCAATTTATCTTTAAAATCAAATAAAGTTAAATTAAGAAAAAAACTTAAATGGATTTTTTTTCTCTCTATTCACTATGACAAAACACGAATAGAGCGGCGATATTTATCGTTGCATTAAATGAAAATATCGCTGTTTTAAATCTAAAGCGGCGACAATATCTCCGATCTAGAGTCGCCGTTAAATATTCGCAGTATACCTAAAGCGGCGACACGTATTGTCTCGCATTATGTAATTTACAGCAGCAACAACTGTCCCAAATAAAAAATCGAAATGCCATCTGACAGACCAATAGCATCAACAATTTTGAAATTATTGCTACTATATTCTTATTTAAAGCGGCGACAATGGCCAATTTTATTTAATTAAATAATTAATTAATTTAGCAACCTAAAGTGCGGACAATTTATCGCTGCTTTAGGACCCTTTTAAGTTAATTAAATAATAAATTAATTTAGAAACCTAAAGCAGCGACAATTGTTGACACTTTATATAGTATTTTTTAATTAAATGTTTTAAATATTTAATTATGTAATTAAAATAATAATTTTATATATTTAATTATTAAGTACTAAAAATTAATTCAAATTTAAATAAATAAAAAATATGTTAAAGTAAACAAAATATATTAATAATTAATAAAAAACTAAAGAAAATAATATTTTAAATGACATTAAAATTAAAAAGTGTCATCAAAAACTAAAAATATATAACGCTGTCTGAAAGTAGAAAAAGTCTACAAGCCCTCGTCCTCGTCCTCGGTTTCTTTGCTGTCATCTTCTTGATGAGTCAGCAATGGATAGGTAAAACGAGATGGCAGTGGCAGAGGCAGGGGCATCATGCCAAACGATTATTGAAGTAGACCCTAGATGGATAGGAGTAGAGATAGACATGTTGACATCTAGTAGTAGCGATGACAAAATCCTCTATATATGTACTATTTGCACCGCCTGAACTTCTACTAATCGCTGTTGTTGAGCGTTTATCTCCTGAGTAGCCACCTCTTATTGTTGGGTTATCATTATATATTGCTGACTCTCTTTTATATATCGTTGGGCATCCTCAGATACTGGCAATAGAAAGTCTAGTGGGGTAAATCTAGTACTAGAAGTGGACCTACTCAACTTACATCCGATACCTCTCCTAAATCCGCGGCGTGTATCAAGAACCTCATCCGCAATATGAGTATCAGTGACAAAAACAGATAAGTTCGAACCAGATTGGAAAGATCCTTGAGACTAAGTGTTATGAATCTCAAGCATCTTATTCTAGAAAAAGGATTAAAATTAGTATATAGAAAAAAAGTAGACATTTAGTTTAAAAAATTAATTAATAACATACGTAATTGGCCTCAAAATGTACGCTCGGCCATCTAGTCCGCTCAATGAAGTAGCGATCCTTGAAACTCTCAGTAACTATTTGAAGCTTGCCAATAGTAGGATTGCACTGTAAAAATATTTAAAAGGACATAATTTACTATTAAAATTATTATATAAAAAATTGTAATTTTATTACCTTCTTATATCATTTGTGAGCAATTATAGTAGCTCTTTATTTGCTCACTGCTAACTGACGAGCCCTATTTGTAACATTTCTTTCAGACATCGCCTATAGGAAAAAAAATAATTATAATATAATATTTTATTACTTAATAATAAAATGAATAATTCATAACTACATGCTAACCCTAAACTCTGGAAAGTAAAAAAAGTCACAACAATGCCCCCATGTCACAGCATCTATCTTGTTAGGCACTTTCGAACGTGCCGTCGCCAAGTTAAGAGAATTTTTGTTGCCCCTAGTGAGCCTAAAATGCTCATTAAGCTCAGTTTTTTAGTTACTATATATATCTGCCACAGTCCTAAGGAAGCCATCCCTGACATTGGCCAAATCATCGATGTCGTCGTCAAGATCTTTGTCCTCAAAAAATTCCAACAATTGTAAAAATTATCATTATATTATAATCGTGTATAGAATTCATAGTATTTAATAAATGTTATATATTTTTTACATTGACAACATGAATGAACTTCTTTTTCTGTTCTATAGGAACTGAATTCCAATTTTTATAATAAGGGTCCACATTCTATCTGACAAGCATGCCAAGTGCCTCCTGCCTTATCAAATTTGGTCAGAAGAGGGTTCCTCTCCTTTTCCTCAAATAGCTAACATAGATTTTGAGTATTTTACTAACTTTAAGATTATTTTGGGTATTTTATTATTTTAAGGGCATTTCGGGTGCTTTGCAGATTATATGGGTATTTTTGCATAATTTTTAATATTATGACCTTTTTTGTTACGCCTAAGGGTATTTTGAGTATTTTATTATTCTAGGGGCATTTTGGGTATTTTACAAATTAAATGGGTACCTTATTATAATTTTTAATTTTTTAAGTATTTTACTTACTATAAGAGTATTTTGGGTATTTTATTATTCTAGGGGCATTTTGGGTATTTTGCGGATTATATGGGTATTTTTGGGTAATTTTTAATATTATGATTTTCATAGTTATGATAAGGGTATTTTGGTTGTTTTATTATTCTGGGGGCATTTTGGATATTTTGTAAATTAAATGGGTATCTTATTATAATTTTTAATTTTTTTAGTATTTTACTTATTATAAGGGTATTTTGGATATTTTGGCTATAATATCATGTACATTTTTCATACACATCATTATAGCTGTTTGATCATTGTTAAATGATGATCTAAAGGCTAGAAAAAAAAAAACACCTATATATGAGTAAAAAAAATACTTATTGGAATGGCAATCTAATATATGTATATATCATCTAATATCCAAATTTACCTAATATTACAACATTTATTTATAATTATTTAAATAAAAAATAAAACCATAAATTAATCAAAAACTAACCTACAAAGCTTCAAGGGATGACAGCAGTAGCGAAGGTGACAGCGGTGGTGTGGTAACGGCAGCTGGCTGGAGGAGACGACGGCACGAATGAAAAAAAAATCCAAAAAAAAATGAAAGGAGATTGAAAAAGAGATAAATAGCCCCAAAAAAACTTACTAATGAAGGAGAAGACCGATTTCTAGGTTGAGAGAGAGAGAGAGTGTATGTGTGTGTGTGAGAGCGAGATAGAGAGGTGAAAAAATAAGGAGAAAGAATATTAGTTTTTAGGTACAGAAACTAATCATCTAAAGCGGCAACAATAGTCGTCACTTTAAATGAAACGCATCATTTTATTTAAAGCTCTAAAAATTTATGGTGATCAGTTTGACCGCCCAAATTTTTGTAAAATATTTAAATCGGCGACATTGCCGCTTTAAATGTACACTCTAAAGTAAGGACAAATGTCCCTACTTTAAATATGATTTTTTAAAATTTTTTTATATCTTTTATAATTATTATAATTACTTTAATTTATTAATAATAAATTAATCTAAAGCACCAGCTAGAGAAAATATTTTTACACATTTTTCTAAATTATCGCCAGTTGGCACACTCCGTCTAAAGCGGTGACATTTGTCGCCACTTTAAATTTTTTGGAAAAAAATTTTAGCATGATCATCTAAAACGGCAACAAAGATTGCCGCTTTAGTCTTTTTCATTTCTCTGAAAATATAAATACTTTAAAACGACGACTTTCTAATTTGTCACAATTTTAGAGTCGTCGCTTTATTACCTTCTTATTGTAGTAATTCTCTCTCTATTCTCCCTTTCACTCTCTTCTTCCTTTGCATGAAGAGAAGCCATGAGCATCCCATTGTAATTTTGCTATATTTTCAGTGATTCATATTCTGAACTGTGATTAAGTGATTCAAAATACTCATCTCTTCTAATTTCAATTTCTTTTAGATTATTCTTATAAGTCAGAATATCATTTTATCAATTTGGGTTTTATTTTCTATTGAAATATATTTCCTACATATTATTCTTTAATGCATGTGTGCATAATATATATATTTTCTACCAAATATTCTTTCGTATTCTTGTGACCCATCACTGAGTCCTGACCGTCCCCTTCCCACCCCCCACCCCACTTTTTTCACTTTCCTAATATTTATCTAATAATATTTCCCAGCTTTAGTATTATATTGTGTTGTAGAAGAACAAAAGAAAATAATCCTCTAAATATACACAAGTTTTTATGCTGCTCAAGTTCTGCACTAAGATGTTACAGCAGAACCGATTATGTTCTAGCAGACTAGGCTGTAAGCTTTTAAAAAAATGAATTGCTGATATATATACGTTGTTTTAACGTAATGTGACTAACTTAGAAAACAAGTCGGACTTAATTTTCTAATTAAGGGATGATATATTTTTCTATATACACCTGTGTATTAGACGTGAAGTGGCGGCCTTTGATCAGAGTTGCAAAATGTTTTGAGATCTACATGTGTTTTTACGGCTATATTTTTTCTTGAAAACCAGCTAAGTTGAAAAATATCTTTTGTGCGTGAGTTTTTCCAGCGGCTTAGAGATAATCTATTAGGATTTAAGTTCTTCGTTTCAAACTTAGAAAAAATATCTTCTAAGTATAATGAGATCTTTTTATTGTGTTATAGGAGAAGAAGATTTGCGGCATTGAAAGAAATTCTGTAAAAACCCGGAATTTTCAAGGGTAATTTGGACATTTTACCAATTTTCCGGATAAAATATTGTGGGGACTAATTTGCAAAAGTTTTATTCAGATGGACTAAATTGTAAATTTTGGGGGACTAGATTGATAGAAATTTGAAATTTTGGAGACTTATGTGCAATTTTTGAAAAATTACACAACCCAATAAAGAGGGGCCACGTGCACATCTTCCTCCCCCTCTCTCTCTCTCTCTCTTCTCTCTCCTCCCTCCCCCGAAACCTCTCTTTCTCTCTCCTCTCTTCTCCCTCTCGGCCGATCTCCCGCAGAGCCGCCGCCAGCCACCGTCCGGGCCGCCCACCGATCGGCGTCACCTCGCCGTGCCACGCCGAAGCTCCGCCGCCCATCCTCGCCGCTCGCCGCTGCCTGGTTCGCCGGGAATCGCCATCAAAGACGTCTCAAGCTCTTTCGGAAATCCGGCCACCGGCGACGATTCCGGCCACGTTTTGGCCTCAAACTGGTCTCGTTGGATTCGTCTCGTCGCAAGGATCATCAAGGTATATATATCTCAACTTCATTTTGCCCGGATTGAAAGTTTGGTCATTTCGAGTTTTTGGGTGTTGTTCTCGATCCGACCGTTGGATTGTAATTTTAACTTCATTTTTGGAATGTACTCGGAAAATGGAGAAGTTTGATATATATATTGTGTAGTTTGGTGATCGGCACAAAAATCGAGATCGGACGGTCGAGATTTTGTCTCGTTTTACGTGCCACCGGTCTGGTATGGACCAGGACCCGAATTGGACAAATTATATGTCTAACCTAGCTATTTTGGGTGCTAGGAATTCAGTGAAGAGGTCCGTTTGTGGAATTGAAGCTCCGGTGAGAAAGTTGATTTTTCGCACGAGGACGATCGAGGGCTTGGAATTTTATCCCGACCCTCCGGGCGATCGTCAACGACACCTTAAGGACTTAATAGCGTGGTGTCGCTATTCTGTTGAGGTAAGGGTTTAGTTACCTTCGTTTTATACCGTTTTTGAGTTAAAACTTATTTTCTGCAACATATAAGAACAAGCGTGTTTTTAATGATTTGAATTATATGTGATGGAATCTGGTTATATGATATATACTGTACTACTCTGGGAATTTGCTGTGTGCAGGTTATTTTGGATATATCAAAAAATAGGGCCGTTATGCTGCTCATTTTTCTATAAAACCCTATTATGCATGTTTTATTGAAAAACCAGAGTACAGCAGTTTTTACACTTCAGTTCTGTATTGCACGTGTCATAGGATCATAGATGAGCACCGTGTTAGCATCGTGGATTTTACAGTGTGGCGCTGCGTGCCCCACCATCGGTGAAAGTCCGTAAACTTGCGCAAGGTCTTGTTACTTCTGATTACCTCCCCATTTGGCAGGTGTAGGCAATTCGGTTGCACCTCCAGGTTTGGTAGGCGACACATGGGTGTCCCCTCCGGGTATGGGCTTAGGTATCAGGCAGGCTGTTAGATACACTTAGTGCCATCATCCTGGGTTTCCATAGATGAGAGGATGTGAGCTCATGGGCATGGGTTGATTTATGTCATGTGCATATGGAGTGATGGTTTTTATTACACTGTTATATATATATATTGGCTTCCGGTTTGGATTATATATATACGTGTGTGTATGTTTTGGATTTGAACTAACTATGCAGGAGATTCCCATCACTGAACTATTTTTCCCCGAGGTAGCTATTTTCCTACTGGGCATTGTATGCTCACCCCCCCTTACCTTCCTCCTCAGGTGGTGTCCAGTGCGATATGGGTAATCAGGAGGAGTAAGAGGTCATCTTGATTGCAGTTCGCCTCTTGGTAATGCTAGTTATAGTCTTTGGACTATTTGGATTTTTGTGTTAGCATTGAACCAAGATTACTGCTTTCTATTTTGTCTGCAAACTTATGCATGCCATTTTGGTATTGGACATCTGTTGTGAATGATGATGATGCGGGATTTGGTTTCTTTTTAATTAATTTTATGTTTTCAAATAATTGTTCAATTTATGTTTGGTGGTGTATACGAACTGTGGGAGTGGTTCACGGGATGGAATTCCGAATATTTTATTTAAATGGACTGTTTTTATAAAAACTAGAACTTTTGACACTTTTCAAATAAATTAAGGAATTTCTCACCTTTGTGAAATTCCTCTTCTGCCACTAGCCCGGATTTTGGGTCGTGACAAATTCAACTTGCAACAAATGTAATAAGAAGAAACAAAGAGGGAATCTTTATTTATTTAAGTCCGATTACTGTTTGTAATCTTTTATACCATATTGAACTCTTCAATAGCTGAACATCCGGTGGAGTAGGATTTTCCAAATTATATAAAAATTATCTGTGTTCTTATTTTATGCTTTTGATGATATAATCAATTGGATATATGAATTAAATTTGGTAAATGGCTAAAATAGATCTAACAATTTGAATCAGACATCCTAATTAGTCTGATTATACGATATTAGATTAGCATTTCTAGACTTTTGCTATGGACCATATTCGTCTATCCACTAATCCACACTCTTCGACTAATCAACATACTTTGAATTAAAGGGATGTACAGAGCTAGCCCAACCTTGTTTCAAATGGAAGGGGAAAGGACGTGGACAAAGCCACTTCAATAATCCTATTTGGACATTTTTCTATTGGGTTATATGCAAAAAAAAATTCTCTCGAAGTATTAATTGTAAAATTCGAGAAAATTCTAGACTTGAAAAAAATATATTTTAATAATTATTTATCATAATCTTTTAATATTAGTGTATTCTCTTAAAGAATGAATTTATCATGTTAATTTTCTTATCTAAAATTTTATTATGTATATTTCATTTCTTTGGTCATAGAAATTGAATAGTTATACACTAATGAATTTCGTGAATATATTGCAGTTAGATACACACAAGAAAGCCAAGTTGAACTATGTACCTAATTACAAGTATAAATTATTTTACAACATATATGGCTATTGTTGTTAATATGAAATAGGCCTAGTTAATTATGTTTACTATTGGCCCCTAAATTGTTTGAGTTCAGTAATCATTTATCTTAACCCAACAGGTAATAAGAAAATCCAAATTTGAAATTGTCAGTATTCTTATTTATAATTATTATTGGGTTTTAATCCTTTAGTCCAATATCATTTATCTTGACCCAATAGGTAATAGGAGAGTCTAAGTTGAAGTAAATATTTCAAGCCCAAGTAATAAGTTAACTAGTCACAAGTAAAATATATATATATATATATATATATATATATAATAAAAGAAGAATTAGTAGTATAGCCATTAACACATTTTAATAATATGTATATATATATATATTCATCAATTCACTTATATGAATAGAAAATGATGTAAAAGGCCATTAACATATTTTATTTATATATTATTAATATTAAAATAAAATAAATTTATTAATTATATTAGAAAAAAAACAAAAATTAGGTAAGTTATATAATAATGCATTAGTTATTTGAATAGTATATCCATTATATAGATTTTATGGAGATTAAATATAGATATAATAGGATAATTCATTATTTTTTTAAGTGGGTGAAGCATAGTTAGGTTAATAAAATTAATTTAATTGCATGATGAAAAGATAACAAATTAAAAAAAAAGTTCGATAAATGGTGATTATTATTAATATTTTTTTTGAATGAATTTTTAATTATATTTTATGTACATAATTAGCCTATAAATAGGGTACTCTTTTGTAAATATAATCAAGTTCCTTCATTTCTTTTCCTTCATCTTTCTCTCAAAATTTCTATTTCATCCATTATGATTTCAAGAATTTCCTCTTAGAGTTCTTCAAGTTTAAAAAAAAAAAAGGATAAAGAAAAGGCACATGGTTGCAACAAGGTTAAGTGTATGGTATTTCACTGCAAGCACGAAGAACATTTTCTAAGGACTTAAGGTAAGTACAATCTCACCTACAACATGGATCATTTCAAAAGCATGTTCTGTTTGAAATAAAAGTATTTGAGATAATTAAATGTGATATTTTGTCTATACAAGAGATGTTTGTTTGGCTTGTATGTGTACCTATGAAAATACATGCCTCCTATGATAATAAGATTAGGTAAATTTACTTTACAATATTATTCATAACTTGATAAATATACTTTAATTAAAGGAAGTATCAAGGATATGAAATATAATTTTTGGTTTGAAATATGATACAACCACTTATGTTAAAGAAGAGACTAAGTAAAAGATAAGAATATAAAGGTGTCGTACCAACCTCCACTAGGTGAGGATTTCTAAGAGATGATAAGACCGACCTCCACTAGGTGAAGATTCCCAAGGAAAATATGTTAAATTTATGACTGTTGGTATTTCAGTAGGATCGCTCCCTTGATTCCCAGTCGGTAAGTACCCATTTGGTACGTATACAAAGGTCCATAAGAAAGATAAAAGATTTTACAATAACATATGTGATAAAAGATTACTTCATAAAATACAAGTTGAAAGATTACACAAGGACGCAAAAATTGAACTTTCATAAAATATTATTTGTATAAAATATTTTATAAAATAAATTGTACTTACCGAGTAAAACCTCACGTAGTATAAATGTCCATGTTGTAAGTACCAAAGGCAAGCAACTTTTGTTTGAAATGATGGGTTGACTTAAATCGAGGCGAGGATGGATACGAGATACAGGCTTTGGGATACCACCACTATAAATTTCTGTATAAGTTATCTTCTGTTTAAACGATACAGTTTACTTAAATATATAAGATTAAGTCATACATTTCTTTAAGTTAATAATGAGATGAAATGCTTAAGTATAAAATCTAAATTTTAAGTTTAATTATGCCTCTAAAATTAAGTAATCATTTTGCTATATACAATATGACTAATTTTATCTAATAGAATACCATATATATAATGTATATATACATTATCTTGAAGTATATTTTCAATAATTAAAGTTTTTAAATAATTATGTCGTTTTATTATCTAATATATTAATTTAAACAAATGTGAAACTAAATGAATTTTGTGAAAAAGACTTAAACCGTTTAAGGAGAGCTTGGGATTTAAGAGATCCACTTGTGACCCCCTTCCTCACCTGGAAGCTCTTTTAGTTGCGCATTATTTAAATCTCATAAAAAATAATAATATTTCCTTCAATAGTTTCTATAAATTTCTTAATATGATATTTAGAATAATTGATTAACTATCTTGAAAGAATTATATATAAAAAAAATTGTAATGAATTTTCATAATCCAAGTTTGTGACTTTTAAAAGAATAAATTAAGTTAAGAATATACATAGATATCGGTCTTAAAAATTGGGTTGTTACATTAGTGATACATAAATTTAATCATATTTTTTTGGCTTGTGTACTATTATAATTTTACATTTTAATTCTTTACAAAGTTTTATCTTTAGCATATAAATTGACCAACAAATATTTTATCACCAAACACAAAATTTAAATTTAAGATATCTTATTTGTACTGACTAATATAAGAAAATTTATTAAAAATAACTTAAAACAGTTAAGATAAATCACCTAATTTATACACAAAGGGTATAAATTTATAAAAATTTGAAATACAGAAATATAATTTTGTACAAATCAAAAGACATGATTAAAATTGTGAAAATATCATACTTTGAGTATATTTTTTTTGCAGTTATTTCTTTTCTTTTTTTTTTTTCCCTCTCCGTATAGTGACATGTTAAGGTGCATTTTTCGGACTTTTCTAGGACTTGGAGCAGAGAACAATTAATTACTTTCTAACACTACCCTTGGTAAAATGCTCATAGTTTAGGTGGAAAAACTACCATTTTCCCTCTCTTGTTTTCTCTCCCACTCTTCCCATATTGGTTTCTCCCTTTCCCAGGTTGCTTTCCGGCGATTCTTGGTCCGATTCTTGCCATTTTATAACCTAAAACTCTTATACAAAAGTGGATATTTGGTTTTTCTTGGGAGCTTTTGGCGTTTTTGATGGTAAGTAATCTCTTATTTACTGTTTTCATATATGGTTATTTTATGCTTAAAAATGAGTGAGTAATTCTTGATAGAGAGGTCTAATAATACCGATCTATAGATAAAAATGACGAAAATTGCATGATTTTTCATATTCGTCTTATTCACAGATTTTTAGATTTGATACTAGGTCCCAAGTCATTATAATATTGACTTAAAGGTCAAACATTGTTTTGACCTTTATTGTTTGACCTTTAGGTTAGTATTATGCTGACCAAAGATTAATATTGTACTGACATGTGAGGACATGATATTATTGACCTGAGATCAGAAACAACTAACCACAAAGTTAGAAATTATTGACCACTGGGCCAGTAAATATTAAGCTTAAGTTTGTTGACTAATTCTTTCAATATTTTTTTCTCACAAAGATGGCTATTGCGAAGTACAATTATCTTTGGGACAAAATAACATTTACAATTATCTTTACAGAATGCATGTGTTTGTCACTCACGTAATATTTCTATGCTTGCAAAATAAAAATAAATATATAACTAAACTATGTCAGGAGTTCTTGAGACTTTTGATCAGAAAGTTTTTGAGTTAAAGTCAGAACGCTTTTAACCATTACTAAACATGTACTAAATTTATTTGCCCGGTTTCTTCACTAATTTAAGTCAGCAACTTCTTCACTAAGGTTGTGAATTTCTTGACTTAATAAGGTTAAAATTTGTTTTACCACTATGAAACATAGTTAAATCCAGAAGTTTTACTTTTATCGAAGGTCAAAAAATTTCGACCCCATCTAAATATTTCTAAGTAGTTACAAGTTAAGTTCTTTTTTATCATAGATCATGACCATTCCACCTTTTCTGACCCATCCTATTACATATTGAACAAATCAACAATTGCAGCTCACCAACCAGCCGCAATAGGAACAGTAAAAAAAAGCACCCGCAATAGAAATAGTAAAAAGGGCAGCCGCAATAGGAATAGTAAAAAAAGCAGCCGCAATTGCAATAGTGAAAAGAGTAACCGTAATAGCTATAGTAAAATATGGTGTTCATACCACTTTTCAAGTTCTATAAATACGGAGGGCTTCATTACTTATTTTATATCCCATTATAAATTCTCTTCCTTTATAAGAGAGAATTCAAGCCTATGAATTCCTCTTAGTGTCCCACTTATTTTCTCCTAAATTGTTTAGAGAGAGTGTTTTCTCCTATTTCAAGAGAGAGAGAGGTTCACTGGTTCTCTCTTTGTATTTAGAGAGAAGTGAGTTATAATTTCCTTTTCATAGTGAAATTCTTCACAACCTTATCTGTGGACGTAGCCTAAATTGAGTGAACCACGTTAATTCTTTTGTGTGTCTTATTTTTTTTATTTTACCCAAATTTTTTCAACTCGTATTTTAGTTGTGTGTTATCGCTTCCACAAAGCAGATCTCCTAACAGTGGTATCAGAGCCATTAGTTGGAGTATTGTTCACATATACGGTACTATTCATGTATATGGTACTGTTCACGTATACAGTATTATTCACGTATATGGTACTGTTCATATATAGTGAAACGGTGGTAACTGAACAAATCGTGCTGAACAAAAATGGCACCAAAATTCGATATTGAGAAGTTTAATGGGAGCAATTTCTCGTTGTAGAAAATGAAGATAAAGGCAATCTTGAGAAAAGATAATTGCTTAGCAGTAATTGGGGAAAGGCCTGTTGAGATTACTGATGATAAAAGGTGGGATGAGATGGATAGCAATGCTGTCGCTAACTTACATCTAGTACTAGCATATGGAGTCCTATCGAGTATTGAGGAGAAAAAGTCAACTAAGGAGATATGGGATATACTGACAAAGTTGTATCAGGCTAAGTCGCTTCACAACAAAATTTTCTTGAAGAGAAGGCTTTATACCTTTCGGATGGCAGAATTAACAACGGGAACCGACCATATCAACACCCTCAACACTCTATTCTCACAGCTCAAAACTATGGAGCATAAAATAGAGGATAATGAACGTGCAGAAATCTTATTTTAGAGTCTACCTGATTCGTATGAGCAACTCATCATAAATATGACCAGCAATGCTACAACTCTAGTTTTCAACGATCTTACAGCTGCTCTTCTCGAAGAAGAAAATAGGCGTAAGAACAAGGAAGACAGATTAGCAAGTAGAGGCTTTGACAATAAGAGGGAGATCAACGGAACGTGACCCTAGTAGGAGTTAGAGTCATGATAGATCAAAGTCAAGAAGTAAGAAAAATGTCAAGTGTTATCACTGTAGCAAGAAAGGGTACGTCAAAAGGGAGTAATGGAGATTCCAAAGGGAAGGACCCCGAGTCATCAAACACTCAGGGGAATGTTGCAAGTACTTTAGATAATGGAGAAATCATGTATAGTGAAGTAGCAACAATTTCTAAGGACAGACGGCAGCTCACTGATGTTTAGTTAGTGGATTCAGGAGCAACATGGCACATGACTTCTCACAGAGAATAGTTTCACACATATGAACCTGTCTCTAGAGGATTTGTATTCATGGGTAACGATCATGCCTTAGAGATCACTGGGATTAGTACTATCAAGATAAAGATGTACGATGGCACCATTCGTACTATTCAAGAGGTGCGATATGTGAAGGACCTGAAGAAAAATCTATTGTCTTTGGGACAATTAGATAACCTTGGTTGTAAAACTCGTGTCGATAATGGGATCATGAAGATTATGAAGGGCGCGCTTATAGTAATGAAGGCGGAGAAAATTGCAGTGAATCTATGCATGCTTAAAGGAGATACACTGATGGAAGCGGAGGCTTCAGTTGCTTGAACAAATTCCGGAGAAGAATCAACGATGATATGGCATCGTAAGCTTAGCCATATGTCGGAACGAGGGTTGAAGATTCTCTCTGAACGGAGGTTACTTCCTAGTCTCACAAAGGTATATTTACCCTTTTGTGAGCATTGTGTCACAAGCAAGCAGCATAGATTAAAGTTTAGCACATCCAGTTCTAGAAGTAAAAAAGTTCTAGACTTGATTCACTTTGATGTTTGATAAGCACCGGTAATGTCCTTAGGAGGAGCTAGATACTTTGTATATTCTATTGATGATTACTCTAGGAGATATTGGGTGTATCCTATTAAGAGGAAGACAGATGTGTTTTCAGTCTTCAAAATATTTGATAACTCTATGAAAATAGAGTTATCTTGTGTATTTTTAGTCATAGGATAGTTGCTTTAGAAGAATAAATTTTATAGTTTAGGTGTCTTTCTTTACTTTATTTTAGTTTTTGGCGTCGCTGATGTTTAAGATCTAATCTAGTTAATTTCTAGTTTATTTCCTTTGATTTTTATTAGAATTACTGAAATCTGGTCTTAAGCC
>JXTB01000608.1:120960-133428 GCA_002914805.1 Parasponia andersonii | reverse complement strand
AATTGTTGCTATTTTATTACAAATCTTTATTTCTCATTCGTTAAACTAGCTTGTTTGACACTTAGATTTTACAAATAATTTTGGTAATCAATCCCCGTGGAGACGATACTCACTCACTACTATATTACTTGTTTCGGCATGTGCACTTGCGTAGCTATTGTAAAATCAACAACAGTATGAGATTCACCAATACTATTAGAAAAGTTCAAATTTAGTTTAACTTCACAAACATGTTCTGAACTATTAAGTCCTAAACCATTGTTTATGTCTTCTTCCTCTTAGTCTTTTTTATTCGAAGTTTTCTGTCAAGAGTGACAGCATCACAGAGATTAAAAAGGCTATCATCGCAAAGTATCTAGAGGTCAAAGAAGTAGAAACTTTTGTGAGGACATCAACTTCTCCATTATCTAATTGCTCATGAACCCGCCAAAGAGGATGATAACAAAGGAAATGACTAGTCATTCATGTGCAAGATGAAGAAGCATTTTACTAAAACCACAAATCAACTGAAAATAGTTAATGAGAATCCTTTGACTATGACAATGTTCCTGGCATGATATTACAGCCTGCGCAGATGAAGATGAAGATGAAGCACGCAGATTATATAAGCCTAGTTGAACAACAGCAGTAGTCTTTGTTGTCTACATTAAGCCAGAAATTGGGAACTTTAGACCCTTGGAATTCTTTCCTTAATTATGTGATGAACAATTGGAATAGAACGTCCCTAAACAACATACAGAAGATACATTAGTTAGAACCAGGAAAAAGAAGCACAAACATAGGTCACTAGCATGCAAAATAATATTATAATAGGCACATATCATATGCATATGGGAAAGAGTGACCTTCAACAAATCTTACATATATTCAAAGAAGACCACCTTGGTTTTACTTATTGACATCCATCTAAGTTATTAACGTCTATTAAGGCTGAGTTTCATAGCTAAAACAGATGATCACATACCTTCTCCATAAAGAAAGTAGACTTTACATAGAGGAAATAGAGATGACTAAGAACATAAAATGATAGTCTCAAAGAATGAGACGTATTCACTTCCAAAGACACAAGAAACTTGCACAATCTTGAATAAAGTTGAGTAACACAGTCTTGTAACAATTCGAAACAAACTGAAGACTAAAAGGAGCTTACATCTACATCAAACACGATAAATATCTCCAGCACGAATGGGATCATTGCTCTTACGCAACAACAGAATGTCACCCACCCTGCAAGTGAATTAAAATGATATGTACACAAACCCAATTATAAAGAGAAAAGGTAAAGAGCATTAAGAATTATCCCATTGTGAGAGAGATTACAAAGTGTAGATTTTGTGTATTAAGATGTCAGTGATCAAAAGAACTTCAGTGATCAAAAGAACTTAGTACAAAATAATGATTCGGGTTCTCTATCTATACTGGATCCTAAGGTTCTAGTTCAACTGGAAGTCTGAAAAAAACATGTCATAATATATTACCACGGATTATTAGTAAACCTATTTTATCTCGACAAATTTCTATTGTGTCTGAAGGGGACTCTTGTGAGGTAGTTGTCGTTTTCTCTCTCGAAGAATTGCTGTCGTTATTTTAATCTTTTTTGTCGTTTTTGGTGTCACTATCGTCTTTTTCAGATGCATGCTCGGTTTAAATTTGGTTGTTGTCTCTCTCAAAAAAACAAAAAAAAAATTGGTTGTTGTCGTCTTTCCATTTTGTGTCGTTTCCGCGTGTTGTCGCTTTTAACTTTGTCGTCGTTTTCCCTATTTTATGTCGTTCGACTATATTGTCGATTCGTTCTTGGTCAGTGGCACCGCGTATAATTCTTAAACGGGCCCAAGCCCAAAACAACATTAATTGTGTTTAGCCCAATACTTAAAAGAGGACAGTGAGTCAGTATTATTACAGAAGCCCCAAGTTTGTGCGCAGGCCCTTTCCTCTATAAATACACCTCTTCGAAACTCCACGAAAGGCTTATTCTCTTAAACCCTAAATTACTCGCCTTAAAAACCCTAGCCTCACTTCTCCAAATCCTTCGTCGACACCGAAAATGGTAATCTCTCGCTCTGTCTCTCTCTTCCTCTGTTCAGATTAGAACTGGGTTTGATTCAGTTTTTGATATGTGGGTTTGGTTTGGTTTTTGCAGCCAGGAGAAGAAGTGAACCCGAAGGCGTATCCTTTGGCCGATTCGCAACTTACCATTACCATACTCGACCTTGTTCAACAAGCTGCTAACTATAAGCAGCTCAAGAAGGGTGCTAATGAAGGTTTGTTCTGTGCCCAAATACGTTTTTGCATATACATGTTTGTACATGTGTGTATGTTAATTGCGTTGCATTTCGTTTAATTTGTATGATTTCATTTTTTTGGGATTTCAGCTACTAAGACTCTGAATAGGGGTATATCGGAGTTCGTTGTGATGGCGGCGGACACTGAGCCGCTTGAGATTCTTTTGCATCTTCCACTTTTGGCCGAAGATAAGGTAATTTCTTCATACCATTTCCGAGTATTGTGATTCTCCTTGTAGTTAAGGGGTTTTTTTTTTAAGGGACTTTATAATTTATATTATGTGCATCTTTTGGGTTTGCATATTAGTTCGCGTTCTGTTTAAGTTTGTCATTGCTACACGTGACATTAGTAATTTGCACAGTCTTAAGTGTCAATATAACCTTTTCTGCTTTTCTTAGACAAACTGAATTTTACCAGCTGAAATATATTTATTTTGAAGAGAAATAAAAAAATGGAAAAAGAGGAAATTGATTCTAGTTTCATTTAGGCTCCATTTGGAACTTGGAGTTTTGGAGGGAAAGAAAAAAATTCTGAAGGATTTCTTTTTCTCTTGTTTGGATTGAAACAAAAACTGATAAAAAAAATTTTCAAGAAAAACAAAATTTTGATTTGATGTTATTTTTTATATATAGAATGTTGACACATTAATTAGTAAAACCAAAAGTGTGAAAATAAAGTTCTATAAACTTTTAGGAAAAGAATTTTCCTCTTTCTTTTTCCATTATTTTTCCTTGTAATTTTTTTTCCTTCAAAATCCGGGTTCTAAACGGAGCCTTAGTTTTTTGCTGTTCAAAATTATACCTAGAATTAGTCTTATATGATTTATAAACATTATGATTGTGATTCAAAACTCTTAGTTGTGTTACTTAAACCAATTTATTAATCTACTTGCTTATGGTAGATTGTGGAAAATGATTGTTTGAAGTTTCATGGCCAAGCTTGTTTGATAATAAAATTTGTGTTGTTTAGAGTAGAGGCACCACCTCACAAGTGTTGTGTTGTCTTCCCATGATGGATCCATTACTATTTTATTAAATTTACTGTCGCTTAAATTTGAAACTTAAGATTTTCACTAGACTTAAAAGAATGTTCTAACCGGTTTTATTGAATTTTCAGAATGTCCCTTATGTTTTCGTCCCATCAAAACAAGCACTTGGCCGAGCTTGTGGTGTTTCGAGACCTGTCATTGCCTGTTCTGTGACATCCAATGAGGGAAGCCAATTGAAATCCCAAATTCAACAACTCAAGGTAATTCCCTTTCCTTTCAGTATCTTGTTTGTTATGTGATTGTGGTCCTATCTTGCCTTTGTGTAATTGTTTTTCCTGGATCCTTACCTGCTTTGTTTTGAAATGCAGGATGCAATTGAGAAGCTCCTCATCTAATCAATTATGGATGCTATATTCGGTGTGATGGGCCTCTTTGGGCATAATAGTCGCAACTCTAGAGGCTTTGACTGATGAACTTGTGCTTTTAGAAGACATTTTCTTGTTGAATTATGAAAATTTTTATATTGTGTGCAATGCGAGAAAGAATACTCAACATTATAAATTTGCATGAGTCCAGATGAATGATGTTATAAAGCCCCTATAAGCCTAATGTTTCTTGTTTAATGTGATTGGTTTTCCCAGTTAGTTGGAGTTTTTGACTTTCAAGATTGTGATTCAAAAATCCCTGTTAATGAAATGAATGTCAACAATGTTTAGAATATCCTCTGAAATCAGAGGATAAACCCAGTTGGATATAATTGTGGCAGTCTTTTTCTACCCAGTTGGATATAATTGTGGTAATCTTTTTCTACTCTGATCTGTTTTACGCTGTGCTAATGTTGCCTAGCGCAGTTGGGTGAATAATATTCCCAAATGTGGTTAACATTATTCTTACGCTTAAAAGAGTTAGGCAACCATCGTTTTACGTTCAATTGAAATAGTGAAAATATTTGAAAAGATCGCCAATTATGTGGTGAGCCCTTGATGGGTTGTTTGGCAAAGGCTTCAAGTTGATGTAGTCAGCCATGTTTGATACACAGTATAGGTCAGATTATGGTTTGGGATCTAATGCTCATATCCATTGTGCCTCAAGTTAATGATATGTTTAGTATGTTTGGCCAGGATAGAAGTATGGTATGATAGTAACTTACACTGGAACGAGTTATCTTGGTGTAATATTGAATATGAAATTATTTTTGAAGTACTAGGAGTTTTATACATAGTTTTGATTAAATTTGAATACTTGTACAAATTAAAAATATATAGTCAAAAGTGAATCCTACGAGATTACAAATCCCATAGAAAAGTTAAATAATCTTAATCATTTGTGACTATCCTAGATAACTAAATAAATTATCAAGTCAAATATGATGCACCAAACAAAGAATTGAGATTAAATACCAAACTCAAGCACTAAGGTAACTCTCTTTGTTGCGTTGCAATATGCAATTGTGCACTACCTTCACCACTTGTTTTCTTGGTATTGAATAATTCTTGTGTAATTTGTCTCTGATAAATAATCTTCCCTTCACTTATTTTCTTAGTATTCAATAATTCTAATGTAATTCGTCTTTGATAAATAATCTATCGATCAAAGGAGATATAATGTTAAATAAAGCTTTTATTATTGCTCACTTTAAAAAATATAGTCTTAGCTTTATCAAAAAACAAAACCACAAAAAAAAAAAAAAAAATCTCAGCCTTGGCTTTGGGGGGATTTTCATTATGAAGTGGTGTTAACGAAAAAAGTTATAAGATGACTAAGGGAATAAGAGTTACCAATTAACTAGTGGGCGTGCCGGAGTGGTTATCGGGCATGACTAGAAATCATGTGGGCTCTGCCCGCGCAGGTTCGAATCCTGCCGCTCACGAATGTTTTCTCACCCCTCTAATTTCTCACACTACTGAAATTCCATTCTTTTTATTTTTATGCTTAGAAGGTCCTTCGGATGTTCACAGTTCAACTCTTTTAATAGATATGTGTAGGAATATCAGCTCAGAGATCACCCAGGAAATTATTAGTTGCATACTCTTTCAAAAAAAAATTTGAATGTACAAGTTTAACTAGCCACTTTGAGTATTTTCTAGGTACATATTGTTACTAAACTTACCTAGAAAATGCTCTTCCTCTCCCTCGCTCCTAATTTTCATTTCGTATCCTAGACATTTCGCCATCTGACGAATTTCGTCAGACTGCGGGTGGGATTTGTCACCTGATGAAAAACCATGTAGACACAAGGAACCTCCAACATCCACCCAACTAAAGCCTACTTCTTTCCTCACTCCCTTGTTTCTCATCCTTCTCCTTATCATTGCCACCTTTTCCCAGTCCCCTTTCTCAGCATACAAATTTGATATCATCACGTAAGGACCTGATTCCATTGGCTCCAATGCCAACAAATCCTCGGCAAACCTATCAGCCATCTCCACATTCCCATAAATCTGGCAAGCTCCAAGTAGGCTTTGCAAAACAGACAATCTTGGTTGTCCTGGAATCCTTCTGACCATCTCCTCTGCCTCCTCTAGTTTTCCTGCCCGGCCAAACATATCCACCATACACGAATAATGCTCCGGGGATGGTTCAATCTGATATTTTTTGGCCATTGAATCGAATAGTTGACGGCCCATCTCTACCATTCCCTTTCTACTGCACGCAGTCAGAACCGAAAGAAAAGTGATCGAATCGGGTGTTTCCCCTTCTTTCTCCATTTGGTTAAACAATTTTATCATTGATTCGTAGTCTCCATGCCCAGCATAGGCAGAGATTATTGCTGTCCAAGCAAATTGATTTCTCTGAGACGTATCGTCAAAAACTCTTTGAGACTCATGGATACTTCCACGCTTTGCGTACATGTCAAGAAGAGCACCTGAGATAATTGGATCGGTGTTTAATCCAAGTTTTATCAAGGATGAATGGCATCTTTGGCCAAACTTTAAAGATATATCCTCCGCATCAGCTATGGCACTCAAAGCACCACCAAAGGTATAATGGTTTGGCTTGGACTCAGTAACAGCTACAAAGAACATCTGCAGAGCTTTTTGGTATAGCCCATTTTGAGCATACCCAGAAATTAGTGAATTCCATGATGTGATATCTCTGCAGCTAAGCTCGTTGAAGAATTTCAAACACTCTTCCATGGACTCAAACTTAGCGTACATGGTGATGAGACTATTGCAAACATTTTGTTCCAACAAAAACCCGGTCTTAATGCAAAGCCCATGGATCATTTGGCCTTCTTTCTCCAAATTTCTTGTTGATATTGCATGGATTAGTCCAACAAATGTAACATCATTCGGATATACCCCATCCAGTCTCATACCATTGAATAGAGTTAAGGCGTCTTCTTCGTTAAGAGAAATCATCGAAGTCCACGACACTACATTTCGTTCTTTCATAACCTGAAAGACTAATTTTGCATCTTCAGTGACCTCACACTTGGAATATGTTGAGATCAACACATTACAAACTGAAACATCTGTCCCATATCCTGATTTTATAGTCAAGCCATGCATCAGTCTCCCAAGCTCTAAATTTCTTTCATGACCACAAGCTGAAACTGCACTTGTAAATGAGACATGATCAAGCTCCATCCTTCCTCTAACCATTTCGATAAATAACAAAATCGCTTCCAAGCCGTGATCTCCCTCTTGAGTATACCCCGACACCATTGCGTTCCACGTAACCACATCCCTCTTCGGCATGTCATCAAACACTCGCCGAGCTTCCAATAGATGATCCCATCTCGAATACATCGATATAAGCACATTTCCAACAAAAACTTCACAATCCAATCCAGATTTCATGATAAGACAATGCAACTGAATTCCAAAGAGAAAATCTTCATGATCCGAACAAAAAGCGAGAACCGTAGTACATGTCACCGGATCAAACTCAACCCCAATCTTGTTCATTCGAAGAGCGAAGTTTAAAGCATCCTCGCTCTTCCAAAATCCGGAGAGGATAGTATTCCAAGAAACAATATCAGGACAGCACAAACTCTCAAAAACACACAGAGCTCTTTCAAATTGCCCAGTTTTAGAGTACATATTCATTAACGAATTCGACACCGTAGTAAACGAAATAAACCCGGAAGAAATAGCACACCCATGAATTTCGCAGCCGATTCTCGGCTCAGTTCGACAAGCCTTGAGAGCGAGAGCCACCATAACTTCGTCGACGACGTTTCTGGCGAAACCCATTTGAAGCCGATTCTTAAAGATTTGAAGAGCTTGGTGTGGAAGATTTCTCTGCAAATAGTAGAGCATAGAGCGTGTAATAGAGGCAACATCTGGTTCAGTAATTTCATCAAACACTTGGTGCTCATTTCTGAAAGAATGGAAGTTTTTAAGCCTAGGAGACCGCTGATTTAGTAGTCTGTGGATAATTTTAAAATTCAGTTGGCGGGTAATCATCGGAATCTAAGACAAGGCAGTTGGATTTCGAAATGACCGTTGGGCGAGGGAGAGAAGCATTTGGACCCTCTCTTTAAAAGAGACTGTTTACTCTCCTTTTGGGGCCCAGATTTCTACACATTGGTGTTTGATACTTTTGATAAAAGTAAAACTGCCTAGTGCTTTAGAGAATATTCAGAGAGTAATGACTATGTCTTCCTAATGGCAGTTGTGCTTTACCGAACAATGTTTCTAAAAGAAAAACAAAATGCTTCCAAGTAATAATACCTTACATTAAATAATTACTTGCTAAAATATGAGGGGAAAAAAAAAATACAGAATGTGTTCTATTCATTGCAGAAAATTAAGGATGATGTTAAATTCAATTTAAGTATATAAAGCAAATGACTTTAATGTATATATTTCGAAAAAAAAAAACACAATTAAGAAAATGTAGGATGCTCTAGGAAAAAAAACTCCTAATATTATGAATGTTTATGCATTATTTTTTTTAATGTATTTAATCACTTATTAATTTATATATTCATTTGAAAGGAATTTAAAACCAACTATACTATTATTTTGTAATTATTCAACATATGATATAGTAGATGGCATTGATGATACAGTTGATAACTTTTAATTAAATAAGACAAATAAGTTAGTACAATCTAATTAAGTTGGCGACAAACGAATTGATAAAATATATCTGGGATTAGATTATTACTTGGTACAACTCAATTAACATGTATCTTCATGCCTAAATTTTAGAAGTAAAAATTTGTTTGACGTTTTTTTCCAAGAATATTCTAATTAAAATGGAAATTTCAGATCAGGAGAATAATCATGTTGTTAATTAATTAACCTATATGTCATATTATGTTTGATAAAATTATCGTATAAATCGATGAATCAAACACATATAAACAATATAATTATTAGTTTAATCAATTTTTTGAATTATATTTTATTATAATAAAAGAAACTAATTCATTAGTTTTATATTTTTTATTTTATTTACAAAAATTTCATAAAAAATAATTTTTTAAAAAATAATTATTTTATATAATTTATTAAAATAATTATTAAATTGTGTAATTAATTTTAGTTAAACATGTAAATTTTGAATCCTATTTATATTACCACCTTTACCCTTGATATATCACTTCGAATATTTGCATCGTTCCCGGACCAAGTAACAAACTTCAATGAATATTTTTTGAGGAATTCCATCGTCTTTTTTCCGCTTTTTCTCTCTCTCTCTTCTTTTTGTTTTATTGAAAGAAAATATAGAGATGTATGCTTTCTCTTTTTTTTTTCTCTCTCTCTCTCTCTTTTTCTTTTGTTTTATTGAAAGAAAATATAGAAATTTTAGATTGACGAGTCATTTGCTACAACTCGAGCCACACCTAGGAATTTTCTTAAACCAAATTAAAGAGAAATGCAAACTAAATTATAACTTAACGGATCACCATGTATTCAGTTTTAGGAAAAAGCATCAAGAACCACCATCTAACCAATCTCATCAACGAGATAATATAATGAACTTTATCAGATTATTCGATGATAAATGTGTTATATATATATATATATATATATTTGTATATATGACTTGAAATATGCTTGATGAATGAAAGCTGAGATTTTAGATCTCATCTTCCAAATACTCAGTATTCCATGAGAATAAAAAAAATACTAGTAATAATAATTCTGAGTGCATTTTACTTATCTTCTCCATCAACTCTATATCCATCTTTCTTGTTCAAATTTTGACAAATATATTAGAACTGAAACTTAATAAATAATATTTAATTTGTTAAGAAGAAAACATAATTTGTTACAAATAAAGGAAACTAACTATTAATTCCTATATGATCCAAGTATTATTTTGGCTGGCATCAAAATTTCTTTTCACGGAATAAGTAGTTACATGATTAAGTTGCTTATAATATTAAAAAAATAAATAAACAAATGATCAAGCTGATTTATAACTTATATGAACCATTTGATTATTAATGATCATAAACATTAATAGATTATTTTATTCAGATACTCCTCTCCAAGCATTTTGAGTTGCAACATATGAAACATGAGTAATGATATTAATCAAAGGAAAAAAGAAAATTCCCAGTGTCCCTACCCTACAAAGACAAAAGGTACTAAACCTCTCAATTTTTTTGGTCCTCGGGACACATTAAAATGAGTCTACTTCATAATAAAAACTTAAACTATTTATGGTCCTCCATACACTAACATGAGGTTATTTGATCTGCTCAAACCTTGATCTTTTGAAAAAAAAACACACACACACACATGCGCCATTGAGTTTACATGTGACCAAAAAAATTGGCCTTCCTAAAATTGGTGTTAATTGGAGCTCCTCTGTATGTCCTTCGAGGAACTTGAAAAGCTCATGCATATGCAAAGCACTAGTAACAAATTCAGAAGACTCTAGAGTATTAATAATAATAGGCTTAATATCCTAGCATGAAAAGAACTAGAAGGAAAGCTAACCATGCAATATTTGATCATTTGAGCTACTCTTTCCCTAGGAAGCTATATCCAATAATTTGTTTTCTTTTTTTCTTTCTTTTTTTTTTTTCTTTTCAAAGTGGTACAAATATATGTATATATATTTATATTCCATCAAGCTTTTTTTTTTCCAATCAAATTCGACTGTTTTTGGGACTTTCATAGAGATTCCATTCCCAGTAAGTGTCAAAGATACGAACTCTACACAGTCTAATATATTCCGACTTTTGGACAAAACTCCATAGATGGGTCACACACAAAGTCTCTTTTCCAAATGATTATCATAGTTTAATAATTTCTCTATCTCTAATTTATGAGACCATTTTGTAGAAACTTTATTAAGCGGTAAAGACACCCGACAAATTTGACTATCTCAATCACCAAAAGTATGGAATACACTGTACATGTGGAACTTGTATTCGGTGCAAACAAATTGGAAGATGAACACCATAATCTTTTCTATTATTGCTCAAAAACCTCGAACCATATGGAACTAAAGAAGGGTTTTCTTTTTTTTCCTTTTGGTGTAATCGACTATCCAAGAAACTGTGAGAAGAAAATCAATAATGAAGCACGCTAGATGAGAAATTAATGGACACTTTTTTAATAAGGACAACTTAATGTGCATAATGCAGGATGCAAATACATCTTAATCTTAACACCACTTACACAAAATCTGTTTAAAAACACTTGAACCTACTTTAAGCATGTCACAAACTTTGGGAAGCAAATCGTATTGGACAAAACTATTAGGGAATAACCTCCCCAATAAATACACAATAGTGGAAGTGATAAAATAAATGTGAAAAATAATGCCGAAATAAATAAATAGGACACAAAAATTAGCGTAGTTCACCAAATTGGCTATGTCCACGGAGCTGCTGCAGATTTTTACTATTGGAAGAAAAAAAACCTTTACAAGTGTTTACACTCAACACTCTCAACTCACACCCCAGACCCCGAATACACCCAAGAGAAAAACTATATTTTTTTCTCTTAACTCTCAAGAATAAAAACTCTCAATTTTTTACTCTCACTTTACACTTGGTGTATTTCACTCTTTTATGGGATGAGAAATAATGAGAGATAATGACCCTATTTATAGTGTTAGGCTTCACCAACCTTTACACATTTTTCTCTCAAAATTTCCTAATATACCACACGGTTTGTACACGTTTTTTTTTGGCCTATGTTTATTGCATATCTCTTACACATTGAAAGAGCATTTATTGCTCTTTACACTTTTATTACACGGTTTGATAACCGTGTGTGGATAACACACGTCAACAATCTCCCACTTGAAGACTGATTTCAATCATGTCTTTACATTTGATCAATGTAGCAACTCATCTTCTCATCGTTACTCCTGCAAGCCAACTGAAGCCGAACATAGCTTCAGTTTATCAATGGTCACCGTCTTTGTTAACATATCAGCAGGATTCTGACTACCATGAATCTTCTCAAGAGCTATAACTCTATCTTCCAAAGCTGAGCGTATGAAATGGTACCGAATCTGTATATGCTTTGTCCGAGCATGATAAACAGGGTTCTTTGCCAGATGAATAGCACTTTGACTATCACAATGCAAAGTGCTCTTCCCATAATTTTGACTTAGTTCTTCTAGAAAACTCTGCAACCATATCAACTCCTTGCTTGCTTCTGTCACNCTATCTTTTGTAACTTTGAGACCCAGCTGACTGCCGTACCACCTAACGTGAATACATATCCGGTAGTACTCTTCCTGCCATCTATATCACCGGCCATGTCAGCATCAACATAGCCTTGTAGACCCAAATCTGATCTTTTGAAGCACAGGGCCATGTTACTAGTACCTCTCAAGTATCTGAGAATCCACTTTACTGCTTCCCAGTGCTGTCTTCCTGGATTACTCATGTATCGGCTCACAACTCCCACTGCATGTGCTACATCCGGTCTGGTGCATACCATGGCATACATAAGACTGCCAATAGCAGAAGAATAAGGTACCTTGGCCATGTGAGCTCGCTCTTGTTCTGTTGAGGGTGACTGCTCCTTGGATAGTTTGAAGTGACTAGCCAAAGGAGTACTTACAGGCTTTGCACCATCCATGTTGAATCTGCTAAGCACCTTCTTCACATACTCCTCCTGAGATAGCTTCAAACTCCTATTCACCCTGTCTCTGGAAATTCGCATCCCAAGGATTTGCTTTGCAGCTCCCAAATCCTTCATAGAAAACTCCATTGACAATTCTTTCTTGAGCTTATTAATTTCCTCTATATTAGCTCCAGCAATCAA
>JXTB01000608.1:101232-118669 GCA_002914805.1 Parasponia andersonii | reverse complement strand
GGATGAGAAATAATGAGAGATGAGGACCCTATTTATAGTGTTAGGCTTCACCAACCTTTACACATTTTTCTCTCAAAATTTCCTAATATACCACACGGTTTGTACACGTTTTTTTTGGCCTATGTTTATTGCATATCTCTTACACATTGAAAGAGCATTTATTGCTCTTTACAATTTTATTACACAGTTTGATAACCGTGTGTGGATAACACACGTCAACAAAAACTACATATATTCATATATAATTTCTTTATGTATGCATGCATTTGTTAAATGGGATATTTTATTGTATCATTAATAGAAATATGGTAACTTCCAATCACTATCCAAGTAAAATTTGATAACTTTGTTTATTTTGTAAGGCTTTGTGTAAGACACAGAGGAAATGAACTAGGCACCTGAAATTGACTAATGAATAAAGCATATTCTTTTCATTTGTATCTTTAGATGCTTTGGTTTATTGTAGTACCATATATAACCTGAACAATATAATGCTTTACATATCTTTATATTTATATAATAAACGTGTTTCAGCATACACCATTACGGACTAACTTGCTAGGAAGATGACATGAAAAAGTAGGAGATTTAATAGCAGAATAGTTGGGAAAAAAAAATAGATAGTTTGATTAATTTAAACATAAGATAATGGGTTCGGTTGAGTATGTACACTAGACAATGTTGAGTCTTTACAGCAAAGCATTTTAATTGAGGAGCTTTCTAGACACTGTATGTGGGAAAATGAAGCGAGAAAGATAAAAAAAAAAAAAGGGTACCAACTCACTAGTGGTATACATATGCTTCTGTGTGAACCAAAAAAGGAAGAAAGAAACAAAAGGCTTGTACCTTTTTTCTTCTTCTTTACGTCTTGTGCGTGGAAAACATAACTTGGGAAATTTCGAACACAAGTTATATATGAAGAGAACTCCTTTCACAAAAATTACAAATAATGTCCTTTTTTTTTTCTTTTCCTCCTCATTGAAATTCAAACCACAAGCTAGCTGCCACTTTTTTTTTCCTAGCCCTTACCGAAAAAAATAATTGTTCGTTAAATTTCATAATTCATAGCACAGGTGTTAGAAATTGAATGGTGGATATACAAGTACATTGAATCAGTTGAAGTAAAATTGATCCTCCAAAAGAGTTGGATCAAATATGATTCTTTTTATGACCAACAAAATTGAAATAATTATCCGCCTTAGTTCATTGACAATTTGACGTCTGTTAGCATTAATTGATAAACAGGTGTCCAAATGGTGGTGGGCTATAGGCCAGAAGAGAGCACTAGATCAGATATAGATTATGTAAAATTAAAAATTAAAAATAAGGATAAAGATAGAACCAAGAGGTAGTTGAGATTAGAGGTGGCAAAATGGGTGGGGCGGGCTTTAGGAGGTGACCGGGTCGGGCTGGCCCGTCAAAAAATGCAGGCCAGACCGGGCCGGCTCAGTCAAAATAAAATATGGCCCGGTCCGGGGCCAACGGGCTTTTTGACGGGCCAAAACAGGGCCGGGCCCGAGACGGGCCAAAACTGGACAGGCCTGTACTCGGCCCGTTTTTTTTTTCCAATTATTTGATTTTTTTTTAACAACTTTTTTTAATCTGTTAAATTTAAACTTTTTATTTGAATTTTCATTTAAAAAAATTGACAACATAAACTACATATGTTTTCTATTGTTAAAAAATTAATAATAATTAAATAGGATATTAAGAAAAATAATGAAACTGAAATTTGATTTTATTGATGATCATTTATTACAATTCAAATTATTATTTGAAAAAACTAGTATATCATTAATTATGACTTTATAAGTTTACGACTCATCATCATTGTTCATGTACAAATTATTGAAATTCTCGGCTAATTCTTCATTACAAATACGAATAGTGTCTTGATTTCGCTTTACCGCATTTTCTCAATCTTTAACACATATTAACACCTCAACCATTTCAGCAGCCAACGAAGTCCTCCGCTCATCTACTACATCTTAGTCGTATTAAAAGCAGACTCTGAAGAAATCGTGGACACCGGAATTGTTAAAACATCACGGGCTAATTGTGAAAGTACCGAGAATCTTGGTTGACGCTTATGCCACCATTCCAAAACATTGAAGTTCTCATCATTGGGGTCGATGTCAGAGTCTAGCTCAATATATTGAGTAAGATCAGAGGATTATTGTGGATTTATTGGTGTTAGTAGTTGACTTGAACTTGATGATGTTGATGATGAGTCACGACTACACTCTTGAGGACGAGAACCTACCATACTCTAAAAAGACTTATTTTTTGACTGTTCTTCAGTTTCTTGTGGAGAAGTGTGTTGTTGTTGATTACTGCCAAACTTAGCCTCATATATACTATACACTTCAAAAAATTTGTCACGAGCATTTGTATATTCAGTAGTATGGTCTATCTCAAAACATGTAGAAATCTAACTAATTAAATTAGAAATACCATTTAATTTACCCCTAGGATCTAAAATAAAAGCAAATGAATATAATAAAGGAATTGAAAACCAATATTTCAAAAATACTTCTTATATACATGTTATAATTGGTTCAAATATAGGGTCACATCTTGTCTTACAAAATATTTTAGTAATAAAAAAAATATGACATAAAATAATTGGAGAAGTAGGATAATAAATACCAGATAATGCAACAGTAGCTTCATGAAAAACGCCTAAAAATTATACAAATTTTTCACAAATGAACCAATCTTTATCTTTCAATACTAATGAACCTATTTTTGAATTATAAAACATAGTAATTGGAATTTTATATGGTAATGCATTTTTCAACATTAAATAAGTGGAATTCCACCTTATAAGCATGTCAACTTGGAATTTTCATGGTTTTAATCTTTGAGCTATGCAATATCTTTTAAATTCAGCAATGCTAGATTAGAAGTATGAACATAAGCAATAGCAGATCGAATATTTTCAATATATATACTTATAACATCCATACCTGATTTGACGATAAGATTGATGATGTGACATGCACAACGTTGATGCAGTAAGAATCCTCCAGTGTATGAGCTTATCAAATTGCTAAGTAAATTTATGGCCTTTGTATTTGCGGTAGTATTATCTAAAATGATAGAGATAATGCGATTCGTTATGCCATATTCTTCAACAACATTTAAAATTCTATCTCTAATAATTTCAGCAGTATGTTTATTATCAATGACTCGAAAACTATTTATTCTTTTTTGCATTATCCATTTAGAATTTAAATAATGTATAACTACACTTAAATAATCTTGTTTAGAATTAGCACCCCAAATATCATATGTCAATGCAATACAAAAGTTTAATGAAGTTAATTCAGATATTAAATCTTTACGCATATTTTCATAAACTTTAATCAAATCACTCTTAGTGGTATTTCTAGAAACTTTTTTAAAGTTTGGATAATAATCTTCTAATATGATCTTCATAGCTATTGCAATCACCAAAACCTAATGGTAAATCTTTTATAGCAATTAAACATGCTAAAGATTCTCTAGTTACTAAAGAATCATAGTTCCAAGAACTTACCGAACCATCCTTGTTGAGTTGAAGAATTGATTGAGTAGGCTCCTTGTCTTTTTTGTGTTTTTTGACATATGCATCACTATGTCTATTCAAATGAGCGGTCCCGCTAGATGGTTTAGCAGTTAATAATTTCTTATAATATTTACATCTTGCCAGTTTTGTCTTCTTACCATCAGCCTCATCTTTGAATTATAGATCAAAATGGTCCCATACATTGGAAGTTGTCCTTGCACGTTTGGAGGTCGTGCTTGCATTCGGCGAACAACTATCTTGAAATTGTGAATAACTTCTAGTAGCATTTGGATTAGTTTATATTTCGGGGACTTGGTCACCCCCTTCAGCTATGCGAATTTGGTCGTCATCCAATTCCAAATCAATAGGGATATTTTTTGACATATCCATATCTTATATTAAAAATATAGATATTAAAATTATACACAACTATAAATAAATCGAAATTACAAGTATAGATATTCTACCAACTTAATTATAAACAACAACAAATTACAAACAAATTGAAATTTAAAATATAATATTCTAATAAACTTCAACTAACTTAATTGTAAACTACTAGAAATTAATTGAAATTTAAAATATAATATTCAAATAAACTTCTACTAACTTAATTGTAAACTACTGCAAATTAATTGAAATTAAAAATTTAATATTGTAATAAACTTTCTAGTTTCTACTAACTTTATTGTAAACAAATATAAATTACAAATTAATTGAAAATATATTTAATAAATTTTCTACTACTAACTTAATTGTAAACTACTAAAAATTAAAAATTCATTGAAATTTAAAATATAATATTCTAATAAAGTTTCTACAAACTACAAACTACAAACTAATGAATTACTATTTTAATTCTAAAAAATTACAATTAAATTAAAATTAAAAATAAAGTCTTATAGAACTACTAAATTACTAACTACTTAACTAGTAACTACAAACTATTAACTATTATACTAGTAATAATAGTAAACAACTAAATATACTACAAATTAAATAAATTAAAAAGATAATTGTGATAAATAAATTAAATCATACCTTCAATTAAGCTTTATGAGTTGTAGAGTGTTTGGACTTTGGAGACTATAAATTAATGGGCCACTCTAATGGGCCGCGGGCTAGCCCATTAGGTCCACCCGGAATTGCCAAGATTAATTGAGATTAGAGATGGCAAAATGGGCGGGACGGGCCAGGGCGGGCCGGCCCGGCCCGGTCTGGTCAAAATAAAATATGGCGCGGCACGGGCCCGTTGGCCCGCCGGACTTTTTGACGGGTCAAAACCGGGCCGGGCCTGAGACGGGCCAAAATTGGGCCAGGTCGGGCCGGCCCGTACTCAGCCCGTTTTTTTTGTTGCTATTATTTGATTTTTTTTTTAACAACTTTTTTTAAACATGTTAAATTAAAACTTTTTAATTGAGTTTTCATTTTAAAAAGTTGACAACATAAACTATACATTTTTTTATTGTTAAAAAATTAATAATAATTAAATAGGATATTAAAAAAAATAATGAAACAAATAAATTTGAAATATTGAAATTTGATTTTATTGATGATCATTTATTACAATTCAAATTATTACTTGAAAAAACTAGTATATAATTAATTATGACTTTATGAGTTCATGACTTATCATCATCATTCATGTACAAATTATTGAAATTTTCAGCCAATTCTTCAATACAAATACGAATAGTGTCTTGATTTCGCTTTCTCAATCTTTAACACATGTTAACACCTCAACCATTTCAAGAGCCAACGAAGTCCTCCGCTCATCTACTATCATCTTAGTCATACTAAAAGCAGACTCTGAAAAAATCGTGGACACCGGAATTGTTAAAACGTCACGGGCTAATTGTGAAAGCACCGGGAATCTTGGTTGACGCTTATGCCACCATTCCAAAACTTTGAAATTCTCATCATTGGGGTCGATGTCAGAGTCTAGCTCAATATATTGAGTAAGATCAAAGGATTGTTGTAGATTTATTGGTTGTAGTAGTTGTCTTGAACTTGATGATATTGATGATGAGCCACGACCACACCCTTAAGGACGAGAACCTATCATGCTCCAAATAGATTTATTTTTTGACTGTTCTTCAGTTTTTTGTGGAAGAGTGTGTTGTTGTTGATTACTGCCAAACTTAACCTCATATATACTATACACTTCAAAAAATTTGTCACGAGCATTTGTATATTTAGTAGTATAGTTTATCTCAAAATATGTAGAAATGTAGCTAATTAAATTAGAAAGACCATTTACTTTACCTCTATGATCAAAAATAAAAACAAATAAATATAATAAAGGAATTGGAAACCAATATTTCAAAAATACTTATTGCATACGTGTTATAATGGGTTCAAATATAGGGTCACATCTTGCCTTACAAAACATTTCAGCAATAAAAAAAATATGACGTAAAATAATTGGAGAAGTAGGATAATAAATACCATATAATGCAACAGTAACTTCATGAAAAAGTCTAAAAATTGTACAAATTTTTCACAAATGAACCAATCTTTATCTTTCAATGCTAATGAACTTATTTTTGAATTGTAAAACATAGTAATTGGAATTTTATATGGTAATGCATTTTTCAATATTAAATAAGTGGAATTCCACCTTACAGGTATGTCAACTTGGAATTTTCTTAGTTTTAATCTTTGAGCTATGCAATATCTTTTAAATTCAGCAATGCGTGGATTAGAAGCATGAATATAAGCAATAGCAGATTGAATATTTTCAATATATACACTTATAACATCTATACCTGATTTGATGATAAGGTTGATGATGTGACATGCATAACGTTGATGCAGTAAGAATCCTCCAGTGTATGAACTTACCAAATTTCTAAGTAATTTTATGGCCTTTGTATTTACAGTAGAATTATCTAAAGTGATAGAGATAATGCAATTCGCTATGCCATATTCTTCAACAACATTTAAAATTCTATCTCTAATAATTTCAGCAGTATGTTTATTATCAACGACTCGAAAACTAATTATTATTTTTTGCATTATCCATCTAGAATCTAAGTAATGTCCAACTATACTTAAATAATCTTGTTTAGAATTAGCACCCAAATATCAGATGTCAATGCAATACAAAAATTTGATGAAGTTAATTCAGATATTAAATCTTTACGCATATTTTTATAAACTTTAATCAAATCACTCTTAGTAGTATTTCTAGAAACTCTATTAAAGTTTGGATAATAAGATCTTCTAATATGATCTTCATAGCTATTATAATCACCTAAACCTAATGGTAAATCTTTTATAGCAATTAAACGTACTAGAGATTCTCTAACTACTAAAGGATCATAGTTCCAAGAATTTACTGAATCATCCTTGTTGAGTTGAAAAGTTGATTGAGTGGGCTCCTTGTATTTTTTGTGTTTTTTGACACATGCATCACTATGTCTCTTTAAATGAACGGTCCCGCTAGATGGTTTAGCAGTTAATGATTTCTTACAATATTTACATCTTGCCATTTTTGTCTTCTTACCATCAGCTTCATCTTCGAATTCTAGATCGAAATGGTCCCATACATTGGAAGTTGTCCTTACACGTTTGGAGGTCGTGCTTGCACTCGGTGAACAATTATCTTGAAATTGTGAACAACTTCCACTAACATTTGGATTAGTTTGTATTTCGGAGACTTGGTCACTCTTTTCAGCTATGCGAATTTGGTCGTTATCCAATTCCAAATTAATAGGGATATTTTTTGACATATCCATATCCTATATTAAAAATATAGATATTAAAATTATACACAACTATAAATAAATCAAAATTACAAATATAGATATTCTATCAACTTAATTGTAAACAACAACAAATTACAAATAAATTAAAATTTAAAATATAATATTCTAATAAACTTCTACTAACTTAATTGTAAACTACAACAAATTAATTGATATTAAAAATTTAATATTGTAATAAACTTTCTAGTTTCTACTAACTTTATTGTAAATAACTATGAATTACAAATTAATTGAAAATATATTTAATAAATTTTCTACTACTAACTTAATTGTAAACTACTAAAAATTAAAAATTCATTGAAATTTAAAATATAATATTCTAATACATTTTCTACAAACTACAAACTAATGAATTACTATCTTAATTGTAAAAAATTACAATTGAATTAAAATTAAAAACAAAGTCTTGTAGAACTACTAAGTTACTAACTACTTAACTAGTAACTACAAACTACAAACTACTAACTATTATACTAGTAATAATAGTAAACAACTAAATATACTACAAATTAAATAAATTAAAAAGATAATTATGATAAATAAATTAAATCGTACATTCAATTAAGCTTTATGAGTTGTGGAGTGTTTGGACTTTGGAGACTATAAAATATAATTACTAATAATTAATACATAGTAATTAGATAAGAGAAAAGAAGATAAAATTGAGAATATAATTAGAAATTTAGAGAGAAAGAATGAGAAAATAAGAGGGTATTTGAAAATTATAAGTGTGAAAAAAGAGTGGAGAGTGTAGGGTATTTATAGTGTAAGAAAATATTTTTTTTAATTTAAAAAAATAGTTTAAACTAAAAAAAAAATGATATAAATCCAACGGTAACATTTGTTACCGTTGGAGAGATTTTGAGAAAAGCTCAGACGAGTTCTGAGCCCTTTACCATTTTTTTTTTAAATTTAAGGACCCATACGAATTTGGGCCTAAAAAAAAAAACTGGGCCGCGCCGCGAAACCCAGGCCCAGCCCGGCCCTACTCCTAGGGATGGGCTTAGTCTGGACCCTAAAAGTACCGCGCCAGGCCGGCCCATTGGGCCTGGCCCGAATTGCCAAGATTAGTTGAGATATAGGGGATTTTTGAGAAGGGTCAAATGGGATTTGTGCAAATTCTTGGCTGCATATACTTAGTGGTAAGAAATGGGGTAAGGCTTTGGGGGACCAACATGGATTGTCTGGTTTCTAGCAAAAAAAAAGGAAAACATGGATTGTCTGGTTATCGGTTTATTTTTGCCCATTTCTGTTAATGTGTAACATGTATTAACGGAGCATCTTTTTCATGTTACATGTTCCGCTTTTTAAATGGCCGGTGGGTATAATATGATAAATTATTTTAGTGCTGTCTGTTGATAGCACGTGTGGAGTTCCATTGCATATTCGCATATGTAATTATCACGCGTACGTAATGGGCACGTGCCAATCACATGATGAGGCCAGTGTTTGACATTTGCTTTCAGTTATATCTGCACTACTAGCTGCTTGAATCCAACCATGCATTATAATTTATACGTAGCACAATTAGGGTAGGGACTACCAAATTTTGTCAACTCTCTAGTGACCCTACTATTGTGATCTCAGTCAATGAAAGAGATTCATCCTGATGAGTCCTCACCTGAAAATTTTTTGGTCAATTTTTTTCAAACCCCATTTGCACAGCAGCTAGAAATTACATGAAAGTGAAATTGACAGTGATTCTTTGTTTCAGTCCCAGTTGAGTTTATCACAAAACGGCATGTGTAAATTCGAGAACGTATAGTATGCGACATGTGTAAGAATATTTAAAGGATCATACTCACGAAATAAACAATGTTATAATCTAGCAACATCATGTTAAAGTTACCGATGCATTATTATTGTCGTTTGTGAGCATAACGTGACATAAGTGATTTTTCACGTACAAAGTTTACGGTGAATATTTCTCAACTAGACTAAAAAGAGAGATATAAAGTACTATTAAAGATACTCATTTTTATTAAATATGAACTATTACTTAGTAAAGTATACTTAGTTGACCAAAAAGAGATGGGCACTTCATTTTTTTTAAAAATGTAACTAGCCTTAAAAATAGTTATTTTTAGGCCAATAACCCTCTAAAACTATCATTTTGGTCAACAGGATCTCTTGAATGAAACGTTTGTTTGCCAAAGATATCATTTTTCAAAGAACTTCAGATCATCTCAAAAATGTTTTTTTTTTTTTTTTAAATAAAGTATGATATTTGGGTAAGTTAAAGTGTTCTTTAAAATTAAAGGATTTTTTTTTTCCAAATTTAGATTATTTAATTGAAATCAAAACATTGTCTAATTTGAAGCTTGGATTTTGCGTTCTTTCAATTTAAATAACACAAAAGAAAAAAAAATTCTCTATCAAATTAGATCAGCCCAATTTAAATTATCATTTTGATTGGATCCAATTTCACTCAATCGAGTTATACTTTCTTGAAGAGCTATTTACCAAAAAAAATATATATATAATTTAATTAGTGTATTAATATTTACTATAAATAAATTAATCATATTCACTAATTAGATATTATTAATTCAATTAAAAATTTAATACAAATTTTGGTACACTTAACACTATATATATATATATATATATATATTTGTGCTTTAGAAAATAGCGGGGCTAAAATATAATATTTACTTATAATAGAGGTGTTTTTTGAATTGTCCCTTTTTTAATCAAAAGATAATTTCATCTTGTTAATTAATGGTAATATTACAACTATCACAACTATCGTATTGCAATTAATTCATATCAATCCATTGAACCAAACTATTAATTTCAACCGCGACAAATTTTTGGTTCGAAAAAAGAGTCCCTTATCATTTCACAAATATTTTGTGCAAAAGATGAGTTTCCCTGTCAAAACTGGGAGAGATATAAATATGTGCTTATAATTATTTCTCACTTATTTCTTATAGTTTAGGGAGAGAATGACGTAGTAGAACCCTATTGTTTGATTTTACGTGATCATTCATTTATTATTCAATAGTCCAAATGGTTTATATATATGGCAAACATTTATTATATATTATTATTTCTCTTAATTCTATATATCCCTTTATATTTAGAGTTAATGGCACAAATAGTCCCTGAAGTATCTAATTTTATAGCAATTAGTCCTTAAAATTTTAATTATAATAATTAAGTTTCTAAATTTTTTTAATTTATAATAATTTAGTCCTTGAATTGTCTAAATTATAATTTGCTATTAGATTTTTGAATAAAAATATACGTGGTGATATCTGAAAGTGTATTTAAAAAATAATTTATGAATTTTAAATCACTACTAAAAATATCTATTATCACCGCGCGTGTACAGATGCACCATGATAAGTGATTAACTATCACAGTGCTTAATAAGCGTCGTAATAAACGGAGGCAATATCATGACGCCTAAGAAGTGTCGTGGTATCCCATCTTTAACGGCACCCTTAGGGCACCGTTGTATTTAACTTTCACGGCGCTCATAAGGCACCGTGATACACCTATTGTTGGTAAATTGACCTAACACTTAGGAAAAACATGCATGCATGCAGATATGGAAAATATATGATCATATCATGAATACAGAAGAAAAATAGTAGATTTAGGTTTTAAAATTTTTAAATGAAAATAGTTTTTATAACCATGTAACACACATGCATCATATACAGGATCATATACAACATAAATGAAATCTAGATACAAAACCCTAGAGATGAGATTATGGTTTACCTCTTGTAGTGTGTTTCTCCTCGATCTTCTTATTGATAGTGATCAAACCTCTAATCCTAAATCTTCTTGTCTATACTCTTGTTTTTGGTTGACGAAGCGAGTGGGCACCAAGTCGAAACCTTCGTTGGAGAACGATCAAGAACGCCTTCTTGATCCTATGGAACACCGGGATGTAAGATGAGACTATGAGATTGTAGGAAACATTTTTGTTTCTCCCTTAGCCTAGGTTGGCCGAAATCTCTCTCTCTCCCTATGCCTTATGCGTGTGACTCTATATGAGTTACTGTGTAATTTTTCCTCTCATATATCTTATATATATGGGACCAAAAACTGCTAACTTTAGTCCAATTAGGATTGGGCTTGTTCTCCAATTTGGGCTTTGAGTGTATTTTTATAAATATGTCCAACTCATGAAACTTATTTATAAAAATACCAACTTCTGTGTAGAATCATTATTTTACACAGTTTCATAAAATTTATTTTACAAATACCACCAACAATTAATGAGCTTAATTGAGATAGACAAGGAACCTAATGGATCCAAATAATTTATGCTCTAATAATATGATAAATACATAATAACTCTTATTATGGTATTTATATAAATATTATTAGTAAAGGGAACACTCCACTAAAGACCCAATACTGCACTCTTAGATTAAATGTCATGCCTTTTATAGAGATTTAATCAACTAACCTTGATTAACTGATCCATTTAGCATATTCTATACCACATATATAATCCTTATGCAATGTCGTAGTTAGATAGATGAAATTACCGTAATACCCCTCCAATACCTATTTATCTATAAGTTACCATATTTCTATCAAGGAATAATGTTGTCGATAATTTTATTCTCAATGGCCATTTAGACAAAATTATCAACCAATTCATAAAGTAAATACTAAGATCTTAGATTTAATTATTCTATGAATCTTGAAAGAACCTAAAGTGGCATTAATATATAGTGTCTTTAACTATTTGGTGTTCCCATCAATTCATAAGCTATACCCTCTAATATGCCAGAGTTCACCTCTAACTTTATAGAGGTTAGTCTTTTAACAAATCAAAATGCTATAACCCATGAAAGCAAGTCCAGTTAAACATCAAGGATTAAGATTTATATGTTAAGAGCTAGTTTGTGATAATATAAGAATTGAGTTACGGCACTCCAATTCTTTATATTACCTAGTTCAGTTTAATACACATAATTTGTTTATGTTGTATTAGTGTTTCTATCAGAAGTCAGATACTTCAATGATTTGAGACACATCATTCCTATTGAGATAGACAAACACTACAACCTATAATAAATAAAGTATTTCATCTTTATTTACAAATTGTAAACTACTTCATTTAGACTTAGATAAAGAAACAAATCTCCCCATAATTAACACTTAATCATGTTTGTTTCTTTATACACATATAAAGTGATGGAATCTTTTTCAGATGAATAAAATATTCAACTAAGATAGTTTAATCTAGCAAATATCATAATTTCATATAAGAGATAGTTGTTTATACTTAAAAGGGTAAAATTGGAAATCTGCTTCTTAGGGCAAAAATCCCAACAATCTTCTACTTGTCCAAAAAGCAGTTACTAAAAAATAACATACTAAAAATTCTGAAATGTTCCAAATGGCCAAAATTAATAAAAGCAAAACCTAAGTGTTCAACTAACAATTTAATGACTAAGAAAAGCAATGAAGATCATAAGCTCTCTCTTCATCATTTTCTTGACGGATTTCCCTTTCATCCTCCAGAAAGTCTCCATTTCTACTGATGAAGGTAGTATTCATAGATTTTCTGTAAAGAATGTAGCCCTTCTCTTCCTTTGGATAGCCAAGCAGAAAACACTTTCTGAATTCTTGTCAACTTCGTCTCCCACTTTCTTGTACGCGTATACTTCGCAACCCCATACTTTTAGATGCTCTAAGCTCTCTACATAGCCCATCCACATCTGAAAAGGTATCGAAGCAACTCTATCTGATGGAATGAAGTTGAGGATATATGAAGCTGTCCTTAAAGCATAATTCCAGTATCTATAGGACATCAGCAACTCTTTGTACATCAGCTCTATGGTTTGCTTGAGTCTAATATTATACCTCTCAACAGTTCTTATATGACTATGCTCATAGATAGTCGCATATTCATAAGAAATAGCAAGATTAGCTAGTGTTGGCCTCAGCAGGTCTCGAAGAGAATTCATATCTTCATATTTGGCTTCAATCTTGAACTTCTTGACCTTGGTGTCATGTTGCATTCATATCTTTCTGTCAAACTCATAGAAAGCATATGGGACTTCATCGTATCTCTTGAAAAAATAGACTTGACCAAAGTCTGAATATTTATCAACAAAGGTAATAAACAATGTATGCTTGTTGTAGGAAACTACCTCCATAGGTTCACAGATATGCACATGTACACACTCTAAACATGCCTCAGGTTTCTCATAACGAGTAGCAAGAGGATGCTTGTACTTTACAGGCTTCTTGCAATCCTCACAATCTATGTCGTTACTGATGGCTACTTCAAGAAGTGACCTAGCTCCATAAATCTGTGAATTTCTGAGCATGGCATGTGTCCGAGTCACTTGTGCCAATCGATGGTGTTGCACTCCTTCCTGATGTCATTCACTATCTCTTGAAGCGTAGTAATGCTCATGATTAAAGATAATGTACTTTGTGGCTTTGGGGTTAGGACATAAAGTCTATTCTACATTTCTCCTACACAGTACAATAGATTATTATAGAAAACTTTCACCTTCTTGTCAAACTCGAAGCGATAGCCTTCTTTAAACATTTTCGATACTGAAAGAGCATTTAAACTAAATTCCGGTACGTAATAGCAATCTTTCAAGATCATGGAGCTATCATTGATCTTGAGGTAGGTATTGCCTATGCCCTTTATTCGAACTCTTCAATTGTCTATCACTTCCACATTACAGCCAACATCATTTAATTGATTTGGTTCAATGAACCATTTCTTGTCGTTGCAGATATTGACACTAGATCCTGAGTCCACTAGCTAGAGATCACTTCTATCCTCAATAGAGTGTGATTTTCTTGACGTCGGAAACAATTTAACTACTGAAGAAGCTCCTGACCTCTTTTCAGTAGAGGTATCCTCATGTTTATTATCGTTCAAACTCTTTGAACAATGAGATGTCTCCATAAATATCCTCGTTTTACTCCTTGTACTATATTCCTTTATCTCTTTCCTCTTTCTGGAATCCTTGTCCATCCTATGAAACAATATTTCCTTAAACTACAAAATAATAAGATTCTCAATTAGACAAAAGTCATAAAATAAATCCAATTCATAATCAAATTTAATGAATTCAATTCACAATTAAATTCTGTAGGTTTAATTCTCAATTAAACACATGGGAAAAATATAATCGAATATAAACATCTTTGTTTCGATTTAATTTTGTAGTAAGATAATAAAAGCCTCAATAAGGGTGTTCATTATCTTAAGTAAGATAATAAATACCTTAACAAAGGTATTAATTATCAGGAATGAACTTTGAAAAAATCACCAACTCTTGTGATTTATCAATTAAAGTAACTGATTTAAAATTAGTAGACAATTCGTACAAAATATTGGAGTACATTTAGAGTAAAATATGAAAACATAAATGTTATGACATATAATCAAACTAGAAAATTATGTGTTATGCTCTTATTGGTCATTTAGAAACTAAGAATAAACTATGGACAAATATACAAATTATGATCCTCCTAATACTCAACTAAGTTTGCTAGTTTATCTAAATATAATGTAATTTAGAATACTTAACATTAAATCTATCAAGATAAAATGCTTGTATAAGAATCCCTAATACTGTCACAAATATTCAAGGTATTTTAACCTATCATAGATCACAAGTTACCTACGGGTAATCATGTGAATCTACAAGTTAAATGTGAACAATTCACTTTAGACAAAAAGACAAATATCTCATACCCAGTTTGCTAATTACCCTGTTTATCGGTCCATAGAATTACTAACATAGCTCCTATGGGAGGTTAATAGCATCCTATGTTGAGTGTATAACCATTATTTCAATTTACAAGCTTTCTTAAACAATATAGTCTCCTACGGGAGATCTGTACGTAAAGTCTACTCGCAAATTTATCCTAAGAGACTCAATACCAGTAATACCCATATGAAAACCTTCTTATGGGAGCTCAGCAAGATTCTGAGGTGAGGCATATCTTTTGAACCATTGAACCAATGATGGAGACCATCGATATCTCATACCCGCTCCCACTGAATCTTTTAAAATTTAGGAATCCTGATTTTACCTAGTTATCTAACTTAATTAGTAACCACAAAATTAACAATGTATATCCAATTATGTGACTTAAAGAGAATGAGCTAATTTAAGACATTATGACATACTATAATAAACATGGTACTATAATCAAAACAATTATTGTCTAAAGTCAAAGTGCTAACACTATAATATTATACGTCTTATGTATATAAAATTAGACAACAAAAGCATACAGGACGTAATGATCAAGTAAAAAGGTCTGTGGATTGTAAATCATTGAAGCCAAAATTTTTCAGAAGAAAATTCAATTATTTAGTCAACAATTTTTCAACCAAAGATAAATAATTGAAACACTGTATTTAAATTAAATCCTATATTAAACATTAGTTTTGAAAAATAGACTAAAAAACTTTAACCACTAAATTATTCAACTAATAATTTTAAACATTCTTAGTAATAGAATTTAATCAAATTAAATTCCAAGTGCATGTATAAAAATAAGTAAACAGTTATAAAAAAAATATTTTTGTATAAAAATTTTACAAATAATTATAAATGCAAATAATGAATATAAATAACTTTATAAACATTCATTAATTTTCTCAAAACTAATCCTTTCAAAACTAAAAAATTGTTTAAATAATTTTGGATTAAAATATCAAAATTAAAAATCCTCCCACTCAATATGACAATCATATCAAATGTATTTTGTAAAAACATAATTATCAAAAAGGCCTTTTACTACATAAAATAATACCATAATTATCTCATAATTAACAGTATTTTATGTCAAATACTACCGCACAAAATATTACCATAATTATCACATACTTATAATATTTTATTAAACAAAATTTTAATCTCATTAAAATCACGCTCCAATTTCCTTGCAAATCATGAAAACAAATAATTATCCTTGTGCTATTATTATACTGTTAATTAACATAATTAATCTCATTAATTATTATTAATTATTAATCATATTAATAATTATTAAGGAATAAAATTAATAATTATTAAATAATAATATGAAAATGAATTAAATTCAATAATTAATGGTAAAATGTATTATCCTAAATGTAAGAATTAAGTTTATAACTAATTCTTGTCTAAATTTAAAAAAATCAAATATTTTTAAATAATTGACTTATTAGGATAATTTAAATAATTAGAAAATAAATCACATTTATTATCTAATTATTAATTAATTAAAAAAATTAATTAATTTATCTAATCCTATCTCATTCTCATTAAGATACTATCTTAAACTCATTAAGATCTAAAACGGATAATAAAAAATAATTACTTTTAATTATAGAAATTCTATTTCTATAACTGTATTTAGAAAAGATTAATTGTAATATTCTAAATTAGGAAATAATTAAAACTCTTTTAATTAATCCTAATTAATTAGAAACTTATAACTCATACAATGTTTATATATTTATCCAGTATTTATATCTAATTATAATCAAATAATTCTAATAATTAAATAAAGATCGTATCTAAATTTAATTGTAATAGAAATATAATCATTATTAAATTTCTATTATTAATTAAAATTATTTTAATTATAAAAGGATATAAATTTTCTAATTAATTAATCAAATTAATTAATTACCTAATTAATCTCATTAATTAGTTGTCTAATTAATCTCATTAATTAGTAAAGTTACTAATCTAATTAGTTTTCTTTAACTAAATTCCAATTACTATAATTAGAATAGTTACTAGATAAATAGTCATTACAATTAACTATTGAATATTAATCTAATTAAATTCAAATATTTTCTATCCTAATTAATCTCATTAATTACGAATTTAAATAATCTATGGATAGTAATTATTTAATTCTAATATGATTAGATTTAGTTTCGAATTAAATTCAAAAACTATATCTTAATTTAAATCAAATTTAAATTAAAGATAATTACTAAAATTAAATTATTCAAATTTTAACTTTCATGATTTATGGATAATTATCTAATCATATTTAATCACATTAAATATCAAATTTATTTGAATAGTTGTTACTTATTTAAATTCGAAATTTAAATAAAACTGATAGGAAATCTTATCTGATTTCAAAAATTAGTAGATAT
>JXTB01000608.1:66480-98702 GCA_002914805.1 Parasponia andersonii | reverse complement strand
TTGACCAATTATTTTGTAGAAATTTCATGTTTTAGGTTATATTCGAAAGAGTTTATATTTGGAACTCTAATTTATCAAATGTGAATATCTTGAGTGCATTGATAATCTTTACTCTTGCAATGTCGAGTTAGACTATTTGTTGGCCGGTAATGCTTGTAATCTATAATCTTCCTCCATGGTTGTATATGGAAAGAAAGTTTACACCTCTTACAATGTTAATATCAGGACCTAGATAACCTAGTAATGACATTGATGTATATTTAGCCCCGTTGATTGATGAGTTGAACAGTTTGTTGAATGATGGTATGAAAGCCTACGATGCATATAAAGATGAAGATTTTACTCTAAAGGCTGTATTCCTATGGACAATCAATGACTTCCCTGCATATGGGAATTTGTCTGGGTTTTCCACTAAAGGATATAAAGCATGTCTTATTTGTGATGAGAAAACAAGTTGTCAGTTCTTAACACATGTTAGAAAATTGAGTTATATGGGCCATAGAATATTTTTACCTCGCAAACATTTATACAGAAATTGAAAAAAAGCATTTAATGGTTCTCAAGAATTTGAATTGGCACCACAACTTTTAACTGGGACAAAGATACTAGAAACAGTCTCTAAGCTCGAATTTAGGCTTGGAAAGGTTAAAATAAGTGATATCAGTAAGAAAAGAAAAAGACGTAGTAATGTAAAGGTTGTAAAAATCCCAAAGAGTTGTTGAAAGAAGAAATCTATATTCTTTGAGTTAGAGTATTGGCAATATTTACTTTTGAGACATAACTTAGATGTCATACATATTGAGAAGAATATATGTAATAGTATAATTGGAACTTTATTAAATATTACAGGGAAGAATAAGGATAGTATTGGTATCCATATGGATCTTATTGACATGGGTATTCGAAAAGAGTTAGCTCTTAAAGTGGGGGAGAAGCGAACATATTTACCCCCTGCTTGCTTCATATTGAAAAAAGAAAAAAAATATTAATTGTGTCAATCTTTATTTAATGTGAAGGTTCTTGAAGCCTATTCTTCTAATATTAGAACATTAGTGGATATAAACAATTTGAAACTAGTTGAACTTAAATCTCATAATTGTCATACACTAATGCAATATCTGCGACCTATAGCGATCAGGTCTGTATTACCTAAAAATGTTCGATATACAATCATCAGATTATGGTTATTTTTTAATGGAATTTGTTCTAAGGTGATTGATGTATCCAAGTTAGACGAACTACAATGTGAAATTGTTGTAACATTGTGCATGTTCGAGCAATTTTTTCCTCCTAATTTTTTTGATATAATGATACATCTTACTGTGCATTTAGTTAGAGAAGTGAAGTTATGTGATCCTGTTTATTTGAGATGGATATATCCATTTGAGAGATACATGAAAATTCTAAAAGGATATGTTAGAAATCAAAGCTGGCCAGAAGGATGCATTGTCGAGTGTTATATCGCAGAAGAAGTTGTTGAGTTTTGTTCTGAGTGTTTAGTAAATATAGAAGCTGTCGGAGTACATGCATCTTCAAATATTAATAAAAGTGTAATTGGTAGTATCATGTGTATAGTTAAACGAGAATAACTAGACCAAGCATATCGTACTGTGTTACAAAATATAGCTGAAGTCCAACCTTTCATCGAGTAAGTTTTTTTGTGAATTAGATTTTCATTAATTGAATGTTGAATTCTTTAATAATAATGGTTTACTTTGGGGATGATTTATTGAAGGGAGCATATGAATTGGATCAAAACATAATTCTCAATGAAATCAAAAAGAGAGGAGAGAATTTATGATGAACATCATCGAACTTTTACTAGTTGATTTCGTGAACAGATAATTCCAATTAATTGTTACAATTAATAGTTTTATTTCATTTTTTCCCTATTTCTAATTGTTAATTTTTCATTTTGAATAGATTGTATTTGAAATGAACAAGACAACACATAATTTATCTGATACATTAAAATGGATATCACATGGACTATCATTAGATGTAATTAAGTATAATGCTTATCAAGTTAACAGTGTTCATTTAGCACAAGAGACCGCGATAACATAAGAACAATCCAAAATAATGGGGTAAGTATTGTTGCAAAAACTATATAAGTTCTAAGGATAAAAACCCAACAGAGGGTGATGTGGTATACTATGGCTTTATCGAGGGAATTTGGGAACTTAATTTTGTCACATTTCAGTTGTCGGTGTTTATGTGTCAATGGGTGGAGAGTAAGCATGGGGTTAGAGAAGATGAGTTAGGCTTCACTTTAGTTGATCTAAACCGGATAGATCACAAGAATGATCCATTTATATTGGCAACACAAACAAAACAAGTATTTTACGTCAATAATCCACTTGATGCTCGATGGTCAATTGTTCTTGCAACAAAACTGAAAAAATATCAAAATTTAGGAGCTGAAGATGAGAATGAAATACTTGTTGCTCATGAAATATTCTCAAAAGGAGTTTCGGTGGAGGCTTTGATAGAAGACGTTAATAAAAGTGATGTTACATGTTTACGAGATGATAGTGAAGGTATTTGGATTGATAATCAAAAAAAGAAACCAATGAGGTAAAAATAAAATAAGTTATATCTTTTTGTTTCATTTTTATATCTTTATGGATTAATGTTTTATTTTTTAAAATATATTATCTTTTATATTTACATGCTTATTGTTTTCTATCTTAATTTTTGATTTACATTTGTGCTTTTATTATTTAACAGGTAATTATTGACATGGAAAATAAAGGTGCAGATGATGTTTATCAATTTACACCATCGCAAAGTAGTCAAGGTGAAAGAAAACACAAAAAGAAACCAAGAGGAATGACTCAAATATAGGAATTGATTATAAAAAGAAGTGATAATAAAAAATAAGTTGTCACGTACAATGAATGGGGTTGAAGATGAATGTGAAGAATCAAGATTCAAGACCAAGTCTAAATATGTTAAAATTTATTTCCTAATCTTGTACTTGATTTATTGCATTGCACAAAATATTCTCTTTGATATTGCTCAAAAATCTTTCAAATGAATTTTCAAACAAATCTTCAAAGAATTAGCCAAACTTTAAATACACTAATTATTAATTGTTTGAAAATAAATCTCATTTCTAATCTAACCCAAATATTCTCAAAAGTATATTTTTTAATGTTAAAAATGAATTGAAAAAGAAAGTTTTAAGAACGACCAAAAATTGGTTCAAAGAAACCAAAAATAGGGTTCTGACCAATTTTGTTCTACCAGGCTCGATTGACCAAAATAACGGCCAAAAATAACCGTTGGAGCTAAATTGGCGTGTCAGACTCCAACGGCTAGTTTTTTGGTCGACCAAAATTATTTCTGATCGATCAAAATTTTGGCAATAAGTCACCAACAGTTGAAAATGGCTAGTTTTTGAAGATGCCTTTAAATAGAATCAAGTTTGATGACTTAGAACAAGAGAATACGAACCTATATTGATACCCAATCAGTTTCTAAGTACAAATGGTTCGTCGCAAGAACCCAATCAATATTGATAACTGGACGCTTGTACCAATGGACCTAAAGGATGAGCTCTGGCATATAATATTAGTATGAACATGAATCTTTCTATTTCATATTTATTAGAATATATATTTAGTATTAATATCGTATGTCTCGCTTGGGTTATGCTGAATTAGAAGCTAAGATTGAAAAAGACGAGGGCCGATGTGGTATTGATAGATCCGAGCTATGGAGTAGAGGACATGTTCCTAAAAAAGGAGGCCATACTGAGGAAATCAAAGTGATTGTTGATAGAATTATAAGTTTCTTATTATAACATATTGATTATATTAACTTGTAATTTGTTAAAAGTATAACATAGTCTAATGTTCAATTCCTGTACATGTTTTGTAGGAAGATTATAATCAACAGTTCCAAGAGGAAAATCTCGAGATAGACGGTTCTAATAATATCTTAACAACGGCTTTAGGCACTCCTGAATATTCTAGATGTGTATGGGGAATGAGATTTCACGTTAGCCACAGATAATATTTTTATCAACCTACTCTAACAAAGAAGCAACAATCATTTAATTTGAAATAATGGCAAGATGAACAAACACGCAAGATGCAACAAATGCTTAAAGACAAGAAGAACAGTTCAAAGCAAAAATTGTTAAGATCCAAGCAGGACAACAAAGTAATATTAGTGGTTCTAATACAACTCCTTCATGGCCAAAAGTTCAAAGGGAAGAAGTGCAATCACAAGAGATATATGTAAATCCAATGGTGGCTATAGGAACATCATCATGACTCAAAAAATTATGTTTATATGAGTTTCTTTTTTATTTGTTTATAAACTACTTGTATTTATAAATTGTGTTTGATTTTCTATATTGTAGAACTGACCATGCAAGCTTGCAGTGAGGTCTCGTGATAACATAGTTGCTTTAGGACATATACAAGAGTCAACTTTATCAACTATTATTCATTGCAGAGAATTGGGGGAGCATAATTTTTATGTATCAATAGAGGTTGTTCTTGATGCTACAACCCTAATTCCTATTCCAAATCCAGATGATGATACAAGGTTGGTAGATGACGCACTTGGATCGCATCTTGTATGGCCTAAAATGCTTGTTATTTTTGAAGATAATTTGGTATGCAGACCTATTTTCCAAATAAATTCATCCTTTATTGAGTTCTAATGGGAATTATTAATCTGTTTGTTAATATTTCATCATTTATTTAGATTTTAGGAGTTTAATGATATAAATAGGCATCAAATAGAGAAGAATAAATCTTCACAACTACAGCCACCTCAAACACAAGAAATAGTATATCCACAAAGAAAGAAGACGGAATCTGTTACACAAACACAATTTACATTTGTTGATGGTACACCAACTTCTATAAGATTACTATTGAATACTATTCAAGGATTAGATGAAGATGTTGTTTTTCATGTTCCCTTTGATGAAGAAGTATTTGGAGAAGCTTTTCGTTTGCACGTATTCAAAGAATACATAATTAAGTTTTGCATGTTACAAAAGATTAGGGCCGTGCCTATTACGTTATACATGAGGTAAAAAGTTTATTTTTTTTTATATATATAGAACTTCATATATATACATGTATCTATAGTTGGCAATTATATAATACAATATTTAATTCACATTGCATTTTGTACTTGTAGGCATTTATACCATTTAGTGACTCAATATGGCTATCAAGCTAGGTATATGTTCATGGATCCTAATGCAATTGCTACACAAGGTGGTCTACGTGAGGATCGTACTATAAGTTTAGCAACCCGAATATTTTCCATGGAGAATGAACATTAATTTCTAATTATACCTTAGAATCATAGGTAAGATTTTAAACTTAATAAATTGTCATATGATCAACTACTTCCTATATAAAGTTAATTGTTACATTAATAATAATCTCTATCATCAATTTTATGAGTAGGGAACATTGGATGTTGCTTATCATTTATCCTCTCAAAGATTATGCATGGTTTTTAGATCCTCTCGGCTTAGCTCTCCGTGAGGAAATTGGTTTAACAATGATCGAATAAGTTCTCTAACAATTATTTTGTTATAGTTTAGTATCTTATGGTATTTTTACTTATGGTTGCTATTGCTAATCTTTTATTATTGTATTTGCGTATTTCCAATTCAAAGTGCATTCAACATATATAATGTAGAAAAAGGGAAGGAAAGAAGACCAAATGGTCCAGTTTATAAGTTAATAAAGCTACTAAACTTTAATTAATAACACTTGTTGGGTGAAAGATTAATTAAAATTACTTATGTTTACTTTATGCTTATGCATAGTGCCCAAGACAATCGATAAGTGTCGAGTGCGAATTATACATATGTAAATTTATGAGAGAAGTCATTGAACAAGCCAATGTTAAATCATTTACTACAATGGTATGTAACCATATATTTTATGAGTTCTCTTCTAATTTATAGTTTGATCGTCACTTTCTAACAAATAAGATGTTTGAATTTGTAGTTTAATAGACAAAATTTCTATACAAAGGATGATATCAACGGACTTCTTGAAGAGTGGGTCGAAAAACTAATACAATTTCTCATTTGAGGTTCTTAATCTTTGTTTATTTAAACTATATGTAGTTTTTGATGATCATGTTAGTTTTACTTAGAAAACTAATGTATATATATATACTTAGTTTATATAGACTATATGGATATAATTATGATCAAGTTATTATGTTAATTTAATATTAGTATGTAAATATATATATTTATACTCCATTTTATTTCAAATATTTGGTGTATGTAATGAATTCGAATTACATTTATAAAATTCTAGAAGGTATTATAAACAAATACATTACAAATACTCCTTGGAAATATGTACCACGACGCTTATAAGGCGCCGTGGAAGATCCTTTGTATCTAGATACCAAGACGCCTTGTAGGCACCGTAAAAGGCATCTTCCATGGCGCTTTCTAAGTGCCTTAGTATCTAGATACCAAGGCGCTTAAAAGGCACTGTGGAAGATGCCTTTCACGGCGCCTTAGGCGCCTTGGTAGACATCTTCCACGGCGCCTTATAAGCGTCTTGGTAGCCAATGCCTATTACGGCATCTGGAATTAAGGCATTTTCGTGGGCACCATGAAAAGCATTTCAAGACTCTTATAAAGCATCTTGAAAGGTTTTTTTGTTGTAATGAATATAATCGAATAATAATGGCAAAATTTTTTCTAAATTTCTAAAATCCTAAAAAAAAAAGCAAAGAATATATCTTTCATTCTCTCGAAATCCTTTTATTTAATTTATTTTCATTCAAATACTCTTTCAGATGCTACCACGTACTCTCTATGTGTGTTTTTCGTCAAAAATTTAACATAGCATCTTGTAATTAAATAGTTTATTGATTAAATTGCTACAAATTAAAAAATTTAAGAGTTTAGTTACCGCAATTAAAACTTAGAGGAGTAAATTGCCAGAAATTGGATAATTCAAATACCATTTGTGCTATAAACCCTTACATTTAAACACCATCTTTCTCTCCGAGTCTTTCTCGCTCTACAACAGCCTGACCTTCAGCCAAATATGTAGAAAAGATCAATGCACCAGCAGTTACCATTACATGATGATGGGTCTAATAGTATATGATTATTACTATTATTACGATCATTATTATTACCATTAATGATAATCGAACCTAGAACTTACTTACACTGACTATAAATACATAAACGACATAAACTGGGGCAGTTGACTCGTGAAATAAGTTCTAAATCCAATTCAAGACACAAGCAAAGCAGCAACAAAAAGCAAACTAGTTTTAGGATTTGCATAGTCATATCCGATGGTATATTATCAAACATTCCGCGCTGCAGGTAAAGCGAGGGAGAGACTCGGAGAAGAAGACGATGATGAATAGGAAAGGAAAAGTAGAATAATAAGAAATAATAATACTAGATTGACAAGTACACAATAAGTTTTTGCCACCGAAAATATTTGGGCTGTCAGATAATAGTCGAATGAGTTGGTTTAAATGGTCTCACATAAGGTTTAAAAAAAAAAAATGTTTCTACCATGAATTCTCCCTATAGTTTAAATACTAATTCCTACCTTCTTTTCCTAACAATGAAACGAGTTGACTAATATAGGCATCCACTAAGGCCATGAAGTCGGCAAAATATTACACTCTTTGTCCTAAAATTGGCAGATCGTATCTACCAATTTTATGGCAAAAAAATCTCACAATATTTCCATTCGTTTTTTCTAATTTGCAAGGCTAAAAAACAAAAAGCCAGAAACATATATGAGAGAATCACATTTTCAATTTTCATGGCAAAATTAGAGGTTTATGAGTGATTGTATATGATTTAATATTTATCATGGCTATAAATGTCGATATAACCAGCCTCGGTATGGAAATAAGAAATGAAAGGTGGATGCGATTTGGTCGTGGATGTGGGGCAGAAAAAGCACTTTCAAAGCCATAGGTGTAGCTATTCATGATCTTCAAAACCAAAATAGCTACATATTCTTACCACGAATACACAAACCATTGAAAAAAAATAAATTATTTTTTTTCTAAAAAAAATTTAAAAAAATAAAGAAGCTATACTGGTGTTGCATGTTGCAAATTCCAAATTTCCTCTAAACCTTTCATCAATCAACATCACCTTTAACATTATTTTCCTTCCTCATTTGCCTACGACCCTTTAATTTCTTTAGTTTTTATTTTTAAATTTCTCTCTATGAAATATCTTGTTATTTAGACGAACACTTCAATCAATCCCAGAACCTTCTCCACTCAATAATGGGATAAACCTAATCTCTTATATGCCTTTGTCAAAGAACAATACAAGCTGTGATATGAGGACCTCTCTCTCTCTCACACACACACAGACAACCTATAGTGGGGGTCACTTTATGTTTCAACATTGATGGGACTCTCTGCCTATAAAAGGGCCAAGTTCCAAGGAGACAGCTTATAAGTTGTGAGAGGTGCAACAATCTAAGGGAAAAGACATAAATCCTTAGTATTCATATTTCTTCCCCTTTGTTTCTCTCTTTCAGTTCAGCATTATTCCTTTTTCATTTCCTTGGGAAAACAAATGGTGGATATTGAGTTTTGTATATTTGTGAGTACATTTAACATGAGTTTGTTATTGGGTTCTTAACATTTTTTTCATAAAAATGTGTCCATGTTGTAGGAGGGCAAGATGAGTTGGACAGTTTCTGATGCTGTGGACTACAAAGGTTTCCCTGCTGATAAATCCAAAACTGGTGGTTGGCTTCCGGCTACTCTTATCCTTGGTATTATCTTTGAGACTTTCATTTTTTTCTGCATCATGATTCATGCATAATAAACATATATGTACATATACATACATATATATATATATATATATATATACATGATGCCAGGCATATATATGCTTTTGTCAAATCATAGACTCTTCCCTGAAGAGAAATAGAGAAGAGAAGAAGAATCTCTTTTTAAGGCTTTATCATCCAACCAGAGAGGAACATAAGAAGGCAAAGTTTTAATCAAAGTTCTCATGATAATGAATTATGATCTCAGTCAAGTTCATAAATACTGAACTTTTTTTTCCTCGAACATTGAACCTTTTTGAATGTTAGGAAAAGGTCATTAATTAATCAGTTTCTTTGTTTTACTACATTAGACAGAGAGGGAGAGATGATCAGAGTAAATAGTTGGTTGACAGCGATTGTAGTCATTAATTAATCACTTTGTTTGTAATACCTACATACGTATGTGATTTACATTAGACAGAGAGGGAGAGATGATCAGAGTTATACTTGGTTGATAACAGTTGTACATTGAATAGAAAAGGAAAATCAAGTCACGTTTTTTTTCATATTGCTTCAGTTAGTAACGAGTAGATGCTTCATGCAAAAAGTGAGATGAGGAGCACACGTTTTTTTTCCTGCTGGTTTAAACAAATTTTAAGGAAAATCTTATGAAATATTTAGCATTAATGCATGACAATTTGTCAAATTCAAAAAGTTAATAGTCAAACCAAATGTTTAGTTTAATTGAGTTTTTCTTTTCTTTTTATTATTATTTTTTTTGGGTAGGTGGGGAGGCCCCATCTAAAGAGTGGTAATGCATGTCAATAGGCAAATATGATTATTCTTTTGAACATATGCATATATATATATATATATATCCCATGTATATGCATATATACATATGTTTATATCATATTATATCAAAGTCATTCACCTATTGCCCATCTATGCTTTATACAATTGTAAAATCTTTTTCGTTTGAAAAAGTATTGCTTTCTACAAGATTTCATTGTTAGCAAAAAAAGAAAAAAGAAGTCCCACATTGTTAGTTATTATTTATAACTAGGAACTATCAACTTTTTCTTAATAACCCTCTCAAAAAAAAAAACTTTTTCTTAACTTGATTTTAATAATAGTAACCTCAATACACATAAAGTTCACAAATGGAATCCCATACTTTGTTTTTTTCTACACAAAACTCTTTCCTTCCACTTTGACTTCCTGAGGTTAGAAACCTTTCATTGATGCTCTGTCCCAATTATAAAAGCCTTTTTCTCGTAATGAACCAATCAATAACAATAATAATATATGTGTCAAAAAACTTGATCTAGTCTTAGAACCAATCAGTCTGAAAGAAATTAATTAATTAATTATCTCCAAATTTTACAGGGATTGAAATAAGTGAAAGGCTCTCGACTATGGGAATAGCAGTAAATTTGGTGACATACTTGACTGGAACTATGCATTTGCCTAGTTCAACTTCAGCCAATATTGTAACAGATTTTATGGGCACATCTTTTCTCCTATGTTTGCTTGGAGGCTTTTTGGCTGACTCATTCCTTGGAAGATACAAGACAATAGTAATCTTTGCTCTTATACAAACACTAGTGAGTACTACCTGCCATTTTCCGTCTCAACAACAATTTATCTTCCTCTATTTAGATAAGTATTGTTAGTGGTACCTTTCTTCAACAATAAATCATCAAATCAAAACAAAATTTCTTATTTAACCTTAGAGTGCTTACGGTAAAACACTACTTAAATTTGCGAGCTTTAACATTATCTTATTGTATGTACAGGGCACTGCTGCTTTGGCAACATCAACAAAGTTACCCCAATTACGGCCACCGCCTTGTGACACCGCCAACTGCAAACAGGCCACCGGATTCCAAATGGGAATTCTATACCTAGCCTTGTATCTTATTGCACTCGGAACCGGCGGACTAAAATCAAGTGTCTCAGGATTTGGGAGTGATCAATTTGATGAGAAAGATGAGAAGGAGAAAGCCCAAATGGCCTACTTCTTCCAGAGATTCTTCTTCTTCATTAGCTTAGGAACATTAATGGCTGTCACAGTGCTTGTGTACATACAAGATGAAGTGGGCAGAAGCTGGGCCTATGGGATCTGTTCTGTTTCAATGTTAATCTCCATCATAGTACTATTAGCTGGGACCAGAAAATACAGGTACAAAATGAGCATGGGGAGTCCTATAGTTCACATTTTCCAGGTTGTTGTGGCTTCTTTTAGGAAGAGAAAGATGTCTGCTCCTTTCAATATTGCCTTGTTGTATGAGGATACTCCTGAGGCTTCAAGAATAGCTCACACCGAGCAATTCCGGTAAGCTTCTATAATCTAGTACAGGTTTGTTTGGCAACAATTTTATTATTTTTTCTCTCTTTAAAACTCTGGTTTTCCTTTCTTTTTTCTTTTTTGGTGTCCAGTTTCTTGGACAAGGCTGCAATAGTTGCAGAAGGAGATTTTGAGATGAGTGGTAGTGCTGTCCCTAATCCATGGAAGCTATGCTCGGTGACAAAGGTCGAGGAGGTTAAGATGATGATAAAATTACTACCAATATGGGCCACAACCATCTTATTTTGGACAACTTATGCTCAGATGATCACCTTCTCTGTTGAACAAGCAGCTACCATGCAAAGAAACTTAGGGAAATTTCAAATCCCTGCTGGTTCTCTCACTGTCTTCTTTGTGGCTGCCATACTGCTCACTCTTGCTGTCTATGACCGTCTGATTATGCCTCTTTGGAAGAAATGGAAAGGCCGACCAGGTATATCATATATTTGCACCATATACGAAGTACTAGCTAGAGAAACATATATAGAACCTTAATTCAAGATCTTAATAATAACTACTTGAGAGCAAAGTTTTCTACGAATTCGGTGTACTTGTTACCTACGAAAGTTTATGATTGACAGTGCACAAGCAATGTGAACTATGTGTCACAATTGAACTAAAAACACTATTCTTGGTACTTAATCAGATCATATAACAACTCAATTATTATGGTTTTTTTTTTTTTTAAGCTTAAGATATTAGGAAGTAGACGTACTAAACAATTAAGATCAAGACCAACAACATATTTACTCATGCAATACATAATTAGTTACATATAATTCATGCATACAACAGGCTTCAGCAGCCTTCAGAGAATCGCCATAGGCCTTTTTCTCTCAACCTTGGGAATGGTGGCCGCGGCGCTCTTCGAGATGAAGCGCTTGTCCGTGGCGAAAGCCGCGGGGGGCGGCGCCAACGCCAGAAACCTTCCCATAAGTGTCTTCATCCTAATCCCTCAGTTCCTCCTTGTTGGCTCTGGAGAGGCCTTCATATACACAGGCCAACTAGACTTTTTCATAACACAGTCCCCCAAAGGCATGAAAACCATGAGCACCGGCCTCTTCCTGACGACCCTTTCGCTCGGTTTCTTCGTGAGTAGCTTGTTGGTCTCGGTGGTGAAGAAGGTGACCGCAATCGGCGACAGCAAGGGCTGGCTCGCCGACGACATAAACGACGGTAGACTCGATTGGTTTTATGGACTATTGACAATCTTGGGTGTGGTAAACTTTGCGGCTTATCTAGTTTGTACAAAGTGGTACAAACCAAAGAAGCCTAAACAGGTTCTTCAGATGTCTTCCATTAATGGGAATGGTACAACTGGCACAAATGGTTTTGATAATTGCTGATGATGATAGTGTGACTGATGTTTCAGTTATATACTTTTGGTTGGGGTTAAATTGTACTACGTTATATGTGGGGGGTTTAACGTTTTGTCGACAAATTGTTAATGCATGTACAACAATCAGTGGGGTTTGGCGGTGTGTTTTCTTATGATCTGATCTATGATCGATCTTTCTTGTAATAGCTGTTTTTAAGTTAATCTACAATGAAAATCATAGTCTCTCTCCCTGTCATTTTCTTTATTTTCTCTTTGTTGTTGTTTCATTCGGACACACCCAAATATGTTTTTTACTATTTAGTTTCTCATCAAATCAGTAAAATGGTATGTTTAATTAATTTTTCATCTGTTTAAGAAACAGTTTAGTGATTAGAGTTTAAGCTAAAACTTTCGTTAATTTAAGCACATTGACAAAAAAAAACCCCAGAAACAAAGTCTCTTGTGATCAGTAACTATCAACATATTTTTAGGTAGACAATTTTTAATTCACACCACAGAATTAATACATGGTATGAACCACAAGTAATTTGAAATCACAAGTAAGCTATTAATAGTCTAAATAATTAAATATATATTAGTTGGAGGATGATCCACCTCTTATTTTGTCTGTTATATTAGATTCTTCTAATTAATGACAGCATCTCTTTTAACTGGGGAAAAAAAATCACAAGTAATTTAGTTAAAGTTTATTTCGCGTTGTTTGATAAATCACTTGTCATTTTGGAATTAATCGATAAATTACAAAAATTTTAAGTATACGTCAAATTGCTTTTGTTATGGGAACGAGCAATTTGCATTTATTACCAATTTGAAAATTACAAGATAACCGCTTTGGATTTATAAATTCTGATAAATACTTGAGATCTTCAATTTCTTTGAGGAAAGATTAATAATTGAGATATTCTTCTATCTTTTTGAGGGAAGATTAATAATTGAGATCTATACCATCATATATTCATTAATTGACATTTATCATTTATTAATATCATTTCCTCAATCACTGCCTGTTCTTCTTCTTTTTTCTTTTTTTTTTTATAGATTAGTATAGTACAAAAATCTTATATAGTTTATTAAAAAAAAAGAAAGATCTTATATAGATTTTCTTTTAGGAAACTTTTTTAGAGCTTAATATATATACCAATTCAATGTAAAACGTACATATACATATAATACATACACAAGTAAATCTCTTTTTGAATCATATGGCGTTTCGTTTCTTTAATTAAGGGAATTCATCGTTTGAAAGAAAGTGTATTTGACGCAGGAGTCCCTAGATTTCGCTCTAACTTGCGTTCTCACAACGAGAAAAGAATAAGCAAAATTCTCAAAGAAAATTTAGAAGAGAAAACTAAATTTGATTGAAGATTGGATGATTAAACTCTTGCCAATAAAGGTAATTTATACAAATTTAGGATTAATCTAAACTATCCAATAAAATAATTCTAAGAAATTTACAACCATACACCAAGTACCTACCAACCAAACATACTTAAATTGTTCACCTAACATACTTCAAATAAATAAATTATTCACCTAACACACTTCAAATAAACAAGATGAATAATCTAACATATTTCAAATAAATAAATCTATAATACCTAACACACAAAAGCATTCTACCAACCAATGGAATGTTCATTAGATTGGGTTTTGGAATTTTGGGCCTTATCTTTGGGTCATGGATTTGGTTGTAGGCTACTACATCAGTTCTCCCCCTTTTGAAAAAAAAACTCGTCCTCGAGTTGCTCAAGGTATGACTTTCGGTCTATGGTGCTCGTACAAGTCTTGAACATTGAAGGTCTTATAAATTGTGTAGCTATCTGGTAGATCAATGAAATATGCATTATCATTTATCTTTTGAATAATGCGAAAGAGGCCAATTTTCTTCTGCTTAAGTTTACTGTATTATCTTGTTGGAAGTCTTTCTTTACGTAAATGAACTATTACAAAATCACCCTCTTTGAAAGTCTTGAATCTTCTGTGCTTGTAGCATTAGCTTTGTATTTTGTAGTGGACTTTTCTAACTTTCTTTTCACTTCTTCATGGATATTGATCGCCTTATTAATCAAATGATCGATAATAATGCTCATCCCTAGAAATTTTGGTAAAGGTACCAAGTCAAGAGTATGCAACAGAGGATGAATATAAACAATTTCAAATGGAGATTTACTACTGGAACAATTTGGCACATTGTTGTAAGCAAACTCAGCTTGCAGTAGAACATTCTCCCATTGTCTTGGGTTTTCTTTAATCAAGCACCGTAAAATGTTACCCAATGTACGATTAGTGACTTCAGTTTGCCCATCCATTTGGGGATGATAAGTGCTACTCAATTGCAAGGTGGTATCAAGTCTCTTCCACAAAGTGCGCCAAAAATGACTGAGGAATTTACTATCACGAGCAGAGACTATTGTCCTTGGTAACCCATGCAGATGAATAATCTCTCGAAAGAACAATTGAGCAATATGGGTAGTATCTGAAATTTTCTTGCAGGGAATAAAATGAGCCATTTTTGAAAAACGATCTACCACAACAAAGATAGAATCCGAACCTTTTTGTATTCGCGGTAGTCCTAAGATGAAATCCATGGACAAATCTTCCCAAGGCACATCAGGAATAGGAAGTGGTATGTACAACCCAGTATTTTGAGCTTGTCCCTTTGCAGTCTGGCATATATAATAACCCTTGACAAACTTCTTGACATCACGCTTAAGATATGGCCAAAAGTATCAAGCTTCCACTAATGATATAGTTTTGTCTCATCTTATATATCCTTCTTGTCCTCCTGTGTATAATTCCTGAATGATGTATTCTCTTAGAGATCCTCGTAGAATACATAAACGATTTTCAAAGAATAGAAAAACCATCATGTATATTTACAACTCATTAATGCATTTCCTTGAAATCTTCATCATCAGCATATAAGTCTTTCAAATAATCAAAATCGATTATTTTATTTTGAACAGCAGTTAGTAACATAACTCAGTAACTCAATGCATCAGTAACCTTATTTAATTATCTTGATTTATGCTTGAGAGAGAAAGTGAACTTTTGGATGTAGAAAATCCATCGAGCATACATTTGATTTGGTTTGGAAGAGTTGTTGAGGTACTTAAGAGCTTAATGATCCGTATTGAGGATGAATTCCTTATACACTAGATACAGCTCCCATTGTTGTAATGTGCAAACAATCGCATATAATTATTGTTCGTATGTTGACCACTTCTTTCTGGCTTCGTTGAGCTTTTCACTAAAGAAACTATTGGCTTCATATCTTGGGATAGAACAGCTCCAACTCCTACACCAGGAGCGTCACAGTCGACTTTGAAAATTTTGTCAAAGTCAAGAAGTGTAAGGACGGGTGCATTTGTAAGTTTTTCCTTCAAGACGGCAAAACTCTGTCATGCTTCTTCTATCCAAAGGAATTGCTTTTACCTGAAAAAACAATCAGTGAGTGGTGCGGCTATAGTGCTGAAATTTCTCACAAATCGTTTATAGAATGTTGCAAGATCATGAAAACTCCGAACTTCTGTAATGGTCTTCGGTATTGGCCATTCTCGGATAGCCTTTACTCTATCTTGATCGACTTTGATTCTTTCAGAATTTACAACAAAGCCCAAGAAGACTAAGCATCAGCCATGAAGCTACATTTCTTCAGGTTGACATATAACTGATTCTTATGAAGTGTATTAAAAACTTTGGTAAAGTGTTGTAGATGTTCTTTCTTATTCTGACTATAGACTAAAATGTCATCAAAATAAACTACGACAAATCTTCCAATGAAGGGTTAGAATACATGATTATTTAACCTCATGAAAGTACTCGGGGTATTGGATAGACCGAACGACATAACTAACCACTCATATAGTCCTTTATGTGTTTTGAATGCAGTCTTCTATTTATCTCCACGATGAATAGAATCGGATGGTATCTATTCCGCAAATCAATCTTTGATAAGAGCTTTGATCCTCCTAATCTATCAAGCATGTCATCCAATCGTGGGATAGGAAGTCGATATCATATCATACTCTTGTTAATGGCTTGACTATCAACGCACATGCTCCAGCTTCCATCTTTCTTCAATGTTAGGAGTACAGGTACAGCCACCGGACTCATACTTTCTCTAATCATCCCTTTCTTGAGGAGATCTTGGACTTATATTTGTAGGATTTCATGCTCCATAGGACTCATGCGGTAGTGCGATAGACTCGGTAGACTTACTCTAGGAACAAGATCAATCTGGTATTGAATATTTCGTAGGGGTGATAAGCTAGCGAGTAACTCCTCAAGAATGATGTCTTCAAATTCAGATAATAATTTGAACTTGTACAAGAATATTGGTAGGAGTATATGTCTCTTTAGGTACAAAAAGAAGGTTGATCCTAGTGGGGGTTGTTTGGTTATTTTGTAGCTTCAAAGAAGCCAGAGTAATCTTCATATCATCCTTGTGGAAGCTGTATCTGTTAGCTTTGCCATTATGCATAGTGTTTAAATTGAATTGCCATAGTCGGCCAAGTAACATATGACAAGCATCCATATCAACAACATCACATAATACCTCATCTTTGTATTTAACAATGGAGAAAGAAACTCGACATTGTTATGTCACCTTTGTTTCACCGACGTCCTTAATCTAGCCAATACGATATGGCATAGTATATGGTTGAGTTAGCAGTTGTAACTTGTCCACCATAGTCTTTGATACTATGTTCTCACTACTCCCACTATCAATGATAAGATCGCACACTCGTTGTTCAACCGTATAGTGAGTCTTGAAGATGTTGTGTCGTTGCATATCCTCTTCCTTCTTTGGTGTATACATCAATCGTCTTATCACCAAGGAAATACCTTCATCTCCATAAATGACTTCCTCAGGTTCAACTTCATCTACTACTTCTTATTCTTGAAATACGTCTCGTCACTTTCAATATCGCCATCATGTGTGGTTAGATTGACGGGTCTATTTTGACGATATTGATTTGAATAGTGGCATGTTTGTCCACAACGATAATATTTATTACCTCTCAGGACTGCGTAAGGGTTGTTAGTGTTGTTGTTGGCTACTTCTCTTTGCGGTCGAGCGGTTGGTTGGTTATGAGAAGGAGTTAGTCTTACTGCTTCATCGTGTGGTCTTGCCATGGCCTTTACTTTGCTCAAATCAGATCTTTGTGGTGGTGAAGAGGATTATGCAGTTGTTGGATTATGATTTATCCTTCTATTGAGTTGAGTTTCAATTTTCAAAGCGAGTTGAATTGCGCTAGACAAAGTATTATGAGATTGTTTGAATACCTCATCTTGTATGTTTGTACGAAGTCCATTAATGAATCTTGAAATCTTTTGACTTTTAGATTCGTGAATGTCGACTCAGGCAGCCAATTTTTGAAACTCGGTTGCATATTCTTGTACTGTCCGGTATGCTTGTCGGTAATATTGATACAAACTAAAAAGTGCTTGTTTGTAATCTGGAGGTAGGAAGTCTTCGATCATCAATTGTTTCATTCGCCGCCAAGTGTGAACTTTGTTTCTCCCTTGCCGAATACGTGTCATTTGTAATTGATCCCACCAAGCTAATGCGCTCCTTTGAGTCGATAAGCCACCAATTTGACCTTTATGTGTTCTTGCGTACCCCAATATTCAAAGAACTTCTCTACTTCAGCTAGCCAATCAAGGAATTATTTAATCATGAATAGACCATTAAATTGCAGAATCTCGATCTTCATGCGGTAGTCATTTTGTCGAGGTCCTTGGTTATTTTTGGGCATGGTTGATCCTTCATCATCTTCACTAGAATCTTCATCTTGGAAAAGTTGATTTCGATGCTGCCTAAAATTTTTAAGAGGATCAACTTTGTCACGTCTTCATTGCTCATAATTGTTATTTCATCCCCCAAGAAAGTGTTGAGTCAAATTCGTAAGCATTGTCTCTAAATTCTGTAATGTTCTATTAAGTGCATCCACAAACTCCTTTATTGCGAACTCTTCCACAGCGGGATTTTGTTGGCTAGACTCTCCGTCCGACATCTTTTTTTTTTTTTTACTTTCTACTTTTTTTTTGACTTTTATAAGAAAGAAAATAGTACAAACTTTTAAAAGTAAAGAAAAATATAATTACTTTTTTTTTACTTTTTTTACTTTTTACTTTTTTTTTTTGCTTTTATAGGAAAGAAAATAGTACAACCTCTTAAAAGTAAAAAAAAAATAGAACTCTTAAAATCTAAATAATAAAAAAAAATAAAACTTACAAAAATGTATATATTACCTTAAAAGAATGAAACAAGTTCTCCATGAAGGAAACCCTGATATACACCCTTTTTTTTCTTGGAAATAAAGATAGTGTATGGAAGGGTTATATGTATATGTATGATAAATAATTGTTGTATGAAGGTGATAGTAAGTATTAGATAACGAAGATGATGATGAAATAAAGAGACTTTTTTTTTTATAGAAATAGTGCAGGGTGACGGTAACAGGAAAGCTCTGTCTGATACAGAGATAAGCTCTGGTATCAATTGACGCAGCAGGTCACTAGATTTCGCTCTAACTTGTATTCTCATAACGAGAAAAGAAATAAGAAAAATTCACAAAGAGAATTTAGAAGAGGAAACTAGATTTGATTGAAGATTGGATAATTACAACTCTTGCCAGTGAAGGCAATTTATACAAGTTTAGAATTAATCTAAACCATCCAATAAAATAATTCTAAGAAACTTACAACTATACACCTAGCACCTACTAACCAAACATACTTAAATTGTTTACCTAACATACTTCAAATAAACAAATTGTTCACCTAATATACTTCAAATAAACAAGCTAAATAATCTAACATATTTCAAATAAATAAGTCTACAAAAGTATTCTACCAACTCATGGAGTATTCATTAGATTAGGTTTTGGAATTTTGGGCCTTAGCTTTGGGTCATGGATTTGGTTGTGGGCTGCTACATCAGTATTTTTGCACTATTCCTGCTGAATTACATATTTTTGCCAAACATACTTAAACTACTCATATTTTTCACTAAACGTGAATATTCTCGTACATACATTAGATAGATGGGGACATGCCTACTTCTCAGACATATTTGGGGAGATGCCTACTATTTATTTTGGTTCATGAGGATTACTAATCTTGACCACCAACCCAACGTTGTTCAATTATTGTAAGGTTACAAATTTGTTATTATAAAAAAAAAATCTATATATAATAACTTATTGAATTAGAAGGAGAAATTCATCTAATAGATGCTAATTAGTCAATTTCATGACGACAATCTTATAAATAGTTGACCAAAATGGAAAAAAATCAACATTTCTGGTATCACGACCTACCTCCAAGGCAGTGGCAGAAGGAGAATTTCTCTAGAAATGGAAATTCATTCATTTATAAAAAAAATTAAAGAGTTTTGAATTTTTAAAACAGTATAATTAATAAAAATATTTAGAATTCCAACCAGTGAACCTATCTCATAGTTTATAGTCACTAATAAACATAAACGGAATAATTATTATAAAAAACCAAATCCAAATATCATCATTCACACTTCAACACCAGCTAGTATGACATATATAGTTTACAGACATTTTCAAAGTAGTATACTTAATTAGAATGCTAGCATAATCTATTTATTTAACAAGATATAGACGCAAACCTTAAATCCACACTCCTAGTATTACCAAGTCACGAACTACAATAAAAGATAGCTTCTTAATCCACTTGTCAGTCATTAATGTTACACTAGATACCACTTTTGAAGAAGGTAGGGAGGTGAGCATAAAATACCTAATAAGTTACCCAATTACCCTTTTTGGTAAAAAATTTTTATAATTCTCAAAATATCTGTATGATTAATAATATTGGAAAGCATTTTATAAATATTAAGTATTCAAAACATAAGTAGAAAACCATTATAGAAAATCACACTAAAGACTAAAACCAGATATCAAGGTCAAAATATATTGAAAATCATAATAAAACAAGCATAGTGCACATCATATAAATCAATATATCACATAAATTCTTATCATCTCATCACTACTAGAGTAACTTATACTACATGTATTGAGTGCTCCCTACCTGACATCTATCTCTGGAACCGGAGGGACATCCGTGTGTCTAATCCTCTTGAACCGGAGGGGCACTGAATGCCTACACCTACCGAGTGAAGATAGTCAGAAAATAAATCTCGCGTGGGTTTACGGGCACTCACCGAAGACATATCTACTAGTCCTCCTACTACAACACTGCAATGTCTAAGATGATTTTCATGCATAATCACATGGAATGTGTAATATGTGGAGTCGCAAAAACCATGCAGTAGTTTAACATTCTAGACATACTCTAATTTTTAAATAGAAATCCATTTTGTACTTAAAATTCCAAAAGTACAATTCCTATGGTTTAATCAAATCCCAAGTATAAAACTTGTACCAAGTCTTACAAAAAAAATTATAATAATAATATACAGAGCAGTCTATTATGTTATACGAATTCATAATTTACTAAAATATTTATTCAAGTAATTTAATTTAATAAAATCACGAATTTCACATTTTACAACATATTTTAATTTTTATGAAAAATAATAGAAAACAAGGTAATCGAATCTTCTACCTCGAAAGAGTAGTTATGTTGATTTAACGATACTAGAAAAGTCCTCTATTAATCAGCTGGTTATTTAGACGGTCATTTCCGGATCTTGACACGTTCATTTGGAAAAGTGAATTTTCAAATAGGGCCTCAGATTGAGAAACAGATATTACTATTGAATTCAAAACACCCAAAAATGTTAGGTTAAATATAAAGTTTGTCGAAAATGAGTCCTAGTATGGGACCGACATGTGGCATGCAAAACAATGTAATTCACGAGTTATTGTTCTTGATTTTCGCGCTATTTCATAATATAGTGATATTTTATATTAAAATTCTTGTCCCGACCTCATTGAGTCCAAATTCAAAGTCAAAACTCAGTTTCGAGGTCCCTATTATTAAATGGGCTCAAAAATCCAAAAATTATAAAAATAACACTTTTGGAAAATATTTAGAAAATATCACTTTTTCATATTGATAATTGACGCACTTCCAAACTCTGCTTCAACACTTCAAAATCATGAGATTTCTTATTCAAATGTCCTCTGTCGCGTGGTATAATTTTCTCGATAAATAACTCAATTCTAAAATCATTACAAAAATACCACAAAATTTTAATATTATAAAAATGCTATAATAACCAACTTCTCACTGAAGCTGAGTTGGAAATGAAAGTAGCATCGAGATGAAGCGAACAATAATGACGGCGAGCTGATCGAATGTCAAAGGAAGAACCGCAGGCCGTTTTTCTATTCTAGTGGCGTGACCTTCGAACGGCCGAAGTTTCAGCGATGGGCGACGTTTCACGGTGGGATTGGCTAGTGCTTGATTATCTATGCCTCTTGGTCACAGTGGGCTAGCGCATTTGGCTATTTGGTGGCTAGAGGAGCTCGCACGTGAACAGAAATAGAGAAGAGATATTTCTGCTATGGCTAGGGACCTCTACAAGGAAAGAAAGAAAAAAGTGGGGATTTAAATGCAATTTTTAGAAATGGTTAGTAGTGGGACACATACCACCAACTTAATTGACCAAAAAACTTTTTAAAATTCCACTTTAGATATAATTTTAAAAAATCTTTTCACTTTGGTCCCTTTGTTATTTATTTTTTAAGTCCTCTATTTTTAATTTCTTCTCCATTTTTTCCCAATGTACTTGGATCTTATATTGTCCAGATTCAACTCTAACAAAATATTTCAGATTTTTTATCTAGCTAAATCTGGATATAAAAATTACAAAAATACCCTTAAATCAAAATTACTTATTTAACTTTACAAAATTTAGGATGTTACATTTGGCCTATAAGAGAACTCGACACGAAGGCTCATAAACAAAGTTGTGCCATATAAACATCATATATAGTTGAATTGCCAGTAAAAGTACTAAGCACCCATACATTAATGTCATTTGCTCCTCATTAGTAATATGTACATAGAGTGTAAAATAGCCTTCCAAAGAAGGAGATCCAAAATTGAAATAATAAACTATTTACTAAAGAAAAAGAAAGAAAAACAATATGTTGAATTTTTTGGGGGACGCTTTTTGTCAAGACATGATTTTTTGCTTTTAAAGAGTTTCTTTCCTCATATATCACGTATTTATATGTAAACAAATCTAGATGAGAAATCTTATTCTTAAATCGTCATATGTCCCAAACTACATGTGTATTATATAATATACACTATAAGTGTCTAGGAAATTAAACATAAGGTGAGCTATTTTTCAAAAGCATAGACAGCCGGTTAGATTTTAGTTACATTCATAATTTCATATAAGCACGTTAACATATCGTATACCACGGTCAATTAGCTATATTACGTGTTAATGCTATCATTTAGAGTAAATATGCTAACTAGCTATATGTTAGGCCCCACTCATTTGGTTCCCCAAAATCCAAATATTACTGCTCATGACTCTAAGATCTTCTATATATACTGCTCATCCAAAAGGATAGAGAAAGACCCTAAAACGTGGTGAACACTTCTAGAATGATCAAGAGATGGATAGGTTAGAATAATCCTAGAAGCTCCTAGAATGACTTGGAAGAGTCAAGATGGTGGGTGAACCTCCTAGAAGGATTTAGGCCATGCTTGTTCTTGATTTCTCTATGTAAATATCTTTGTAGATATTACTACTCTATTTGGAAAGATTCTAGACCCTTTGTAAGATTATGCCACTTGGCACGATCATAACTCTTGGTTAATTTAGGCTTTGCCTATATAAAGAACTCCTTGGGTTCATTTGTACACAAGTCCCATTTGCGAGAGTTATAAGTATTCTAAGAGTTATACAAACCTTTTATTCACTCAAACTCTCTTATTCTTTGCCACTTTATCTCAAATCTTATTATAAGTCCCTTTTTTGAGTGTTGGTAGGCTGATTTAGTGTGACGAACTGTACTAAGTACTACACGATTGTCTAGTTTAACGCTAGGGTCCTGACAACGTGGAATCAGAGCATGTGATTACCTATTATATCTTGGTGGTTCCATTGTCTATATGAAGACCATAGTTGCAACTCTAAACCCTGTTGAAGTTAGTACTTCCGATCATGGGCATGATAAAGAGAAGAAGGGTGCTACCCACGGTAAGTCGAGAGATGTGGTGACTAGTTTGAAGGCTAAAGTGTCCTGACTAGAATCCAACTTGGGCACGTTGAGCGAGCGAGTAAATGATCTAGATGGCTATTTTGATGGTTTAGAGACCGAGAATGCAGAGATCCATAGTGGCATCAACAATGCGCTTGGTGGGCTAGAGGCTGACTTAAGGCGTGAGGTCGAGTCCTTTCATTCGAAGATTACCAAGGTATGAGATCTCTTTCAAAGAAAACTCAATAATGTCTTACTTAGAATAAATGAGATGGGTAGTGGTCTTGCTTTGTACATGGTGCCTAAACCAAATAACTTCAATGGTACTCGAAATAGTCGGGAAGTTGAGAACTTCCTATAGGAACTCGAGTAATGCTTCGAGGCCGCCAGAGTGACGGATGATACCGGTAAAATTCATAATGCTACCTTGTATCTAACCGATACCACCATGCTATGGTGGAGGTGGAGACACGGGGAGATGCAACGAGGGATGTGCATTATAGCCATCTTTGATGATTTCAAGAGAGAGCTTAAGAGGAAATTCTTCCCCAAGAATGTTAAAGAGGAGATGAGAGGTTGTCTTTACCGCCTCAAACACTCTGAATATTAGAGACTACGTGAAAGAGTTTACCACACTCTTGCTCGAAGTTCCTGACACTTCAGGTAAAGATATCTTGTTCTTGTTCATAGATAGTCTTCAGAATTAGGCTAATTTAAAGCTCAAGCATTGTAGTATCTAGGACTGAGCTAATGCTATTGGTGTAGCTGAGAGTCTTGTTGATTACTCTATCAACAAGAACCCTTTTAAAGCCAAAAACAAGAAGGGTGATGGAGCAAAGAGTAGGAAAAAGCAAACAAAAGGAGGAAAATGAAAACAAGCACAATGACAAAAGCAAGGAGAAGAAAGATCGTGACTTCTCCAAGCTCCAAGCCAAGATTCAAATGCTTCCTTTGTGATATGCCACATTGGGCACGAGAGTATCCCAAGAAAAAAGCTCTCAATACTTTGATCGCCTCTGAGCCAAGCCAAGAAAGAGGTGATAGGGTAAATGGTGGTGCACGTATTGGTTCTTTACGACTCCTTAACGCCTTACAATCAACCCCTAAGTTACAAACTAAGAGCCTACTCTTTGTGGATGCAACAATCAATGGTAGGGCCACTAAAGCCTTAGTTAACATGAGTGCATCCCACTACTTTGTCTCTGTTAAGGAAGCTAGGTAGTTGGCCTTGTCAGTGTTCAATGGAGGAGGCTCCCTCAAGGCTGTAAATTCAGTGGCACGCCCCATCCATAGGATTGCTTATGGTGTCAAGGCTAGCCTAGGTGCGTAGGTTAGCCAACTTGACTTATCAGTGGTGCCAATGGTTAATTTTGCGGTGGTACTTGGTTTGGAGTTCCGTGATATAGTGCGGGTATTACCCATTCGTTTTTCAACTCTATGTGCATCATGGATCATGAAAAGGCTTGTGTAGTACTAATAGAGTGGCCCACGAAAACAGGAAACAAAGTACTCTCTACACTTCAATTTAAGAAAAGCTTGAGAAAGGAGGAGGATAGTTACTTGGCCATCCTAAAGGAGCACGATAAGGAAGAGTTGGAACCTCAAGGTGACTTGCCCATGGAGGTGTAAGCTATCTTGGATGAATTCCAAGATATAATGTCTGATACCCTGCTCAAGAAACTTCCATCTAGGAAGGAGGTGGATCATGAAATTGAGCTTGAGCCAGGCACGAGGCCATCTGCAATGAGTCCCTATCGAATGGCCCCTCCAGGGCTGGCGGAACTCCGGAAACAACTTAAAGAGTTACTTGATATGGGTTTCATCAGGCTCTCCAAAGCCCTTTTTGGTACCCCGGTGTTGTTCCAAAAGAAGAAAGCCTCTTTTAGTGCCTCGGTCTTGTTCCAAAAGGAGAAAGATAGCTTACTGAGGATTTGCATTGATTATAGGGCTCTTAACAAGGTGACGGTGAAGAACAAGTACCTCATCCCACTTATTACCGACTTGTTTGATCAACTTGAGAATACCAGATACTTTTCAAAGCTTGATATGCACTCTGAGTACTATCAAGTGCGTATAGTATAGGGAGATGACCCCCCAAGACCACGTGTGTAACAAGATATAGTGCTTATGAGTTTTTAGTCATGCCATTTGGTCTTACCAATGTACCTGCTACCTTTTGCACCCTTATGAATAAGTTATTCCATCCCTACCTCGATCGGTTCATAGTAGTCTATCTTCATGATATAGCCATCTATAGCAAGACCATAGAAGAATACCTAGAACATTTGAGGAAGGTGTTCGAGAACTTGAGGGAGAATTAACTATTCATAAAGAAGGAGAAGTGCTTCTTCGCCCAAGAAGAAGTGATGTTTCTAGGGCATAAGATAAATGATGGGAAACTTATGATAGATGAAGTAAAAGTGCAAGCCAACCAAGAGTGGGAACCTCCTACTAAGATGCCAGAATTGAGATCTTTCCTCGGACGTATGAACTACTATAGGTAATCCACCAAGTCCTACTCAGCAAGAGCAGCGCCACTTACTAACCTACTCAAGAAGAACAAGTCTTGGGAGTGGATACCTGAGTGTCAAGTCTTATTCAAAGACTTGAAGAAGGCGATAAGTGAAGAGTCGATTCTTAGTTTGCCTGACCACTCTAAGGCTTATGAGCTTCACACGGATACCTCTGACTTTGCTATTGGCAGAGTACTAATGTAAGAAAGGCATCCTATTGCTTATAAAAGCCGCAAGCTTAATAGTACTAAGAGATGCTAGACACTATACATTGCAAGAAAAAGAGATGACTGCCATAATCCATTGCCTATGGGTACAGCAGCACTACTTGTTAGGCACTTACTTAACGATCATGACTAACAACGTAGTCACAAACTACTTTCAAACTCATAAAAAGTTGAGTCCTAAGTAAGCTCAGTGGCAAGACTTCTTAGCAGAATTCGACTATAGACTTGAATACAAACTTGGGAAGGCTAATATAGTGATGGATGCCCTAAGCAGAATGGTGGAGTTAGCCACCTTAAGCAACCCCAATAGCACATTGACGGAAAAAATCAAAGAAGGGCTAGAACATGATATTCTTGTAAAGAGCCTGCTGTCTCTAGTAAAGGAAAGAAAGACAAGATGCTTTAAGTTGAGCAATGGACTTCTCTATGCCAAATTAAATCGATTCTATGTGCATAAGTGGTGAAACTTAAGGAAAGAGCTTATTAAAGAGTGTCATGATTCTTTGTGGGCTGGTCACCTAGATCAGAAACGCACTCTTACTCTTATCAAAGCTATCTATTATTGGCCACAAATAAGGGATGCTGTCGAGAGCTATGTGCAAACTTGTCTTATGTGTCAACACGATAAAGTGGAACAACAATTATCAGGTGAATTGTTGGAACCTCTACCCATTCTTGAGAGGCCATAGGAGAGTGTTTATATAGATTTTATCACTAGTCTTCCTAACTTGGAAGGCTTTGGCAGTGTTAAAGTGATAGTTGATCGCTTCAACAAATATGCCACTTTCATATCTACTTCATCTGATCGTCCCATTGATGAGACCGCGCCACTCTTTATGAAGCATCTCTAAAGCTCTAGAGAGTCCCGTCAAACATTGTATGTGACCGCGACCCTTGATTCATGAGAAGATTTTGGACGGAGCTATTCAAGTTGATGGACTCGGACTTGAATTTTTCTACTAGCTTTCACCCCCAAAGTGATGGTCATATGGAAAGGGTGAATGCCTTACTGGAGCTATACTTGAGGTACTTTGTGAGTGCGAACTAAAAAGAATGGGAAAAATTACTTGATATATCCCAATTCTCCTTTAACCTCCAAAGGAGTGAGTCTACAGGCAAGAGTCCCTTTAAGATACTCATGGGTCAATAACCTATAAACCACATACCTTAGTGACAAATTATAGTGGGAAGAGTCCAATGGTATTCAAATTTGCTAAGGCATGGTATGAACAAGCAAATTTGGCTAGGGCCTACTTAAATAAAACTTCTAAAAGAATGAAGAAGTGGGCCGACAAAAGAGGAGGCATATTGAGTACCAAGAAGAGGATTTAGTCCTTATCAAGCTGCTGCCCTAACAATTCAAAACCTTAGAAATATGCATAAAGGGTTGGTACGCAAGTACGAAGATCCATTTTCGATACTCAAGCATGACAATATCTCTTCTAAGCTTCATCTCCCTGTCAAGTTAAAGATTTTCCTCATTTTCTATGTTAATATGCTAAAATCCTTCCATAGAGATGAGGAAGATCCTTTAACAGGCGAGTCCAAAATGGCTCCTACTATAGTGGTAATCTATTTTGATAAAGAGATCAAGTATAGTCTGACCGATTGCTTGATCCGCTGATGTGGTGTTCCTAATTATCAAGAATACTTAGTGAAATGGAAGAATTTACCCGAGGCCGAGGCTAGTTAGGAGCATGAGGATGCCTTATGACAATTCAAAAACCATGTCGAGCAGTTCAAAGTTGATGGCGCGACAGGGATGTCACGAACTTGAGTGGGGGAGGGTGTTATACCTTGCTCATTTGGCTCCCCAAAATCCAAATATTACTCATGGCTTTGAGATCCTCTATATAGACTACTCACCCAAAAGGATAAAGGAAGGCCCTAGAATATGGTGGACATTTCTAGAATGATCAAGAAAGGTCTTGGCCGTGGTAGAAGACTCTAGATGGCGCTACTAAATTGTAAAAGGCTTTAGACATGGCGGAATAGTGCTAGATAGGTTAGAACAGTCCTAAAAGCTCCTAGAATGACTTGGAAGAGTCAAGATAGTGGGTGAACCTCCTAGAAAAATCTAGGTCATGCTTGTTCTAGATTTCTCTATGTAAATATCTTTGTAGATATTACTACTTTATTTGGGAAGATTCTAGACCCTTTATAAGATCATACCACTTGGCACGATCATAACCCTTAGTTGGTTTAGGTTTTGTCTATATAAAGAACCCCTTGGGTTCATTTTTACACAAGTCCTATTTACGAGAGTTGTAAGCATTCTAAGAGTAATACAAAGCTTTCATTCACTCAAACTCTCTTATCCTTTGCCACTTTGTCTCAAAACTTAATCTAAGTCCCTTTCTTGAGTGTTAGTAGGCTGACTTAGTGTGACGCACTGTACTAAGTATCACACAATTATCTAGTTTAAGGCTAAGATCGTGACATATAGCTAGGATACCCTATCTCCAAACAAGAAAAAAAATTGCTATAAATATAATTTGGATTAATGAGCTTATATTTAGACTAAATTACTATTGATAACATAAATATAGTTTGCCTTTGAGAATCGTATGTTCATCGTTCGATACATCAATTATGATTTATGTTAGTTTTCTATGAATCTCTTGGCTTGTTTCTAACACTTTATATAGTCAAGGCTCACAACTTTGCCTTTTCGTCACTTTGCCTTTCCGGAGGGAACCTTCTAATGCGACTCCCTCCTTTTAGAAGGTTCCCTCCGGAAAAAAAAAAAAAAAAAAAAAAAATTGGTTTTTGAGTACATATGAGAACCTGACCCCTCTGCCTATTTGACTTGAACTGAAAAATGTGGACTTGAAATCAACTTATAACAACTCAATGAATCAAACTTAACCCAACTAATAATTGGTATATTTGGTGTTTTGATCTTTAGAACACTCAAGAGCCAAATTGCAACAATAAGAATGTCCTTCGTACATGAAAATCTGCTGATATATACATGCACATAATTGCCTTTATATTTCTCGACAATAGTCTACGTATTAAATTTGGACCTTTGATTTGGAATCTTCATCCGTTGGAAAAAAATTGGTACATACTATAGCAGAAGATCACGAATCCACCACCCGCTTTTTGATCCCCTTTTCCTAAATCATTTGAACACTTCAAATTAAATTTTAATGCACCCTATCTCAGACATATATACACAAATCACTGTATACACACACACCAAACGAAAAAAAAATCCTTGGCCTTTGGAATATGCTTAAAGTCCCTTCACCCCAGCCTTTCTTTTCATTTCATTTTTTTATTTGCTTTTTTTTTTCTTTTTAAATGGTCTAAGTTTTACGTCCGAAATTAAAGGGTGGCGTTTGGTCATAGGGGAAATTATTATTCCTACTCCATTACATGATTTGACACAAAAATACTGTTATGATTTTCTTTAAACTTTGCATTTTTTGCGCCTCAGCCGTTGAGAGGAGGTATTGTGTGGGTGTGGTCCATTTTTTGAGAAGATCCTACACTAGCTCCTATAAGTATATATAGGTTATTACCCAAAAAAAAGAAAGTCGAAAATTACCGACTAATGGTTAGCTTTTGGCTGTCAACAAAATAGAATATGATAAACGACATGCGCTGGATGAAAAGAAAGTATAACTGAATTTAGGGTTGGCAACACTTGGAATAGGGCACTGTGTATACACATATTGGAAGAAACATCAAATTTCGTCATGCGAAGAGAATAAACATATATAAATGTATACATCTGTGTATGTAAACACATTTGGCTATTTCCATGCAAAATCATGAAGGTTTTGAAAATATGTGCGTGCTATTAGAAAATTTGAATTGAAACAGGTAATTAATACGCTTTGTCTAGAGCATTATTTGTCCTCTGTCAATTAATTGTTTGTAGAGCATCTCAGAAAGTCGTTTGCAGGATATGACAAATTTTGTTGAATTTGTACCAAGTAATGGTGAAGATTCACATAAGGAAATAAGAACCTGTTTTTCTGGAAAATCTCAAAGAAAAGAAAAGAGAAAATTGGATGATCTTTATTTCACTTTTCTGATTCTTTTTATTAACTTTCAAACGACTATTGCAACTGTTGGTTTGTTTTTACATGAATAGATGCAACTCTTGGAAAATATTCATTTTGAAAAAATGTATTTTTTTCACAAATTTTAGAAAAATAAAATAAAAATAATTTTTATTATGTCGTATGCGTGCCTGTATAGTCTCACTGCTCACAACACACATGCCACATATATGACAAAATAAAATGTGCTCTCGTAGGATCACCACCATCTAAAAGTGTGGAAACACTTATAAAATATCCCAACTTTTACTTCCTTTCTAACGTAGGACTAAGCTATATTTGGTAGGAGAAGAACCGAAGGATGAAGAGAGGTGAAGGGAAAAGAGTAAAAGAGTAAAAGGAGTGGCAAAATCTATTGTTTGATATGAAGGAAAGAGGGAAAGAAGAGGTGGAGGGATTAGGCCTCTTTCGAAGCCTGCCAAAATCAATCCTTCTCCCTTTGGAAGGATTAGGGAAAAGAGTAAAAAGATAGGTTTTTTGACAAATTTATCCTTAAAATAATATTTAGACAATGATAAAATAGATAATTTAGTAATTTTATAAATAAATTAACTCTCTATCATTTCTACTTTTCATCCGTACCAAACAACTTAAAAATTATCACATGCCTATCTCTTCTTTATATTTCCACTCCTTTCTAGTCTACTTATCTTTCTACTCTCTCTCCCTTTTACCAAACACTCTCTCCCTTTTACCAAACAACATAGTGAAAGGCATGAGCAAAAGTTTGGGTATTTTATAGGTTTTTTTTTTCTCTTTATTTGAACAATACAAAACTCCAACATATGCTATATTGAACAAATCCCAGTTGGGATTTTTGTTACAAGCCTAATTATAATCTCTTAAGTAATTTTATCTTGGTTACAAAATATACATATACATAATATAGTACATAGACGTAGTCCCCTTGAAGGGACCGTTCCCGCCCGCGTTTTAACCAACACATGTCACGTTTGTCTAATACTGTATTGGTTAAAATATAATCTATGCTAGCCAAATTATGAACGGAATCGGTTCCTTTAAGGGAACTACATTCGTAGATATAGATATATATATATATATATATATATATATATAAAGTAATATATATGCATGTATTAAAGAAGTCATATGATCGATGCCCATCATGATAGTTTACTATATGAGCTACATTAAAAACTAGACCACTACTACTATTTATTAATAACACTATATAATACTATATCCTCTTATAGTTCCATATTCGTGTGCATACTTATCTAGCACACGAAAAGAAATTAATATATGTGTGTTATATAGTTATTATGAACCTTTTAGTTTAATTCAGCCTAATTAGTGCATCAATTAAATCTCCAGTAGAGTGTATCGTAAATATGCTATATATCACAGTTCATGATTACCTAAAGGAGAAATTTGTTACTTCCTTCCTTCAGAATCTCAAAGTAATTTCGTGCTAGTTTCATTTTTACAGTCTTAAGAGAATGGTACTACTACTGTATGTATAAGTTAGGAACTGTTGTGCGGTCTAAAATCCTAAGGTCGCATAAGTGTTATATGCGACCTCCTCTGAGAATGATGTATGCGACCTCTCTGTGATGCTTATATGCGACCTCTTCTGCAGGTTTTTGTGCGACCTTCTCCGTCCAGTTTTCCTTAACAAACAGGAAACCTATAGGAAAAGGGAAACATGAAAACACTATGAAGGAAACCTACAAGAAGAGGGAAATAGGTAAATGCTGTGGAAGAAACCTACAAGGAAAGGGAAACTGAAGACTCCTATTTGC
>JXTB01000608.1:44970-57683 GCA_002914805.1 Parasponia andersonii | reverse complement strand
AAGAAAACTCCAACTTTTCAATTCTACGAAATAGTACTCTTAACATTTCTGATTTCTATATATTCGTACCTATTTTAATAATAGAAGATTGTATTTACATCTGCTTGATACATGGATGTCTATTCATCTTAATTTGTTTTCTTCTCGGTTCGAAGGCTCCAATTATCAAATTTATAATTAATTTTGTATTAAAGTCGTTTTTATTGCTTTATTATCAAGTCTTACGGGAACATAAATTATGGATTTTTTTTTTGGATATCTATTCTTTGGTTTGATATCTACCCCTAACAATTCTATGCTTCAGCCTATATACCTCTCTATCTCCTTCACCCTCCTGGGCGCACGGTGAGACTCAAACCTTCTCCTTCAACTCTGGTAAATCGAGTTTCCTCTTTGACAGAATCCCTTCTTGAAAGACTATCAAGGGGCATCGGACTGAGGAAGGCAACTCATATGGGTCCCTCAACACTCTTGAATAATCATTGGGCCCTAAGTCAAAATTTGATGATTTTGAATTGGAATTGAATCAACGAAACAAAATCGTGTAGGGTTAGTTTAGAGAGACCACTGAATGAAGAAGATGCCACGGTGGGGGAAAAGTAAGGAAAGTGAGAAGCAAGACAATGAATGTGATCGATGATGGTCGAGCCTCTGTCTTTCTTCTTTATTATTCTTTCTGTCTTTCTTCTTTATTATTCTTACTTCTTCCTCATCGCATAGCTTTCGATGGTGCTTTATTGGCATTTCAACAGATTCTCTACGGATTTTTGATGGTGTTTCGACGGCGAGATTTTCGATGGTGTTTTAACAAATTTTCGATGGTGTTTCGACCGGTAGATGTTTGATGGTGCTTGGATGGTGTTTCAACAAATTTTCTTTGGCTTTTTTAATAGTGTTTCAACAACGAGATTTAGACGGTGCTTCGATGACATTTTGTCAACTTTTCTACGGCTTTTTGATAGCATTTCGAGGTCGTTTTAATGACTACTTGAGGATTTTTTTTTTTACGGCAATAACATTGATATTTCGACAAATTTTTTTTGATGATTTGCATCTGATGATTCTGTTTCCGTCCATTTTCTTCAATATGGTGACAATGGCTCACCATATACATTGTCTGATTCTCTCATTTGTAAGTCGTGAACTAATAAAAACAAAATAAAATAAAAATTGGTTCAATAAATTGCAAGCACCTCCTAAAAAAAAATTGTAAATGGGACTTTCTTATTGATACGTTTCTAATGTCTTAGAGGTGGGGGAAGAAAATCAGAGCTTCGGGAAGAGGAAGGTAGAAGACAACAAAAAATCCAAAGAAGGTGAAGAAAACTACGAAAAAATCTAGACAGGGAAGTGAAAAGTTAAACTAGAGGCATATTTTTTTAAGGGTATTTTTGTCGAAATGCATATTTTTCCAAGGGTTTTTCTGGGAGAGCATATACTTCAAAATACATATGCTATGGTGCATATTTCCCCTAATTTCTCTACATAAATATGACACTGATATTTGTTTACTCAAGTTTTATATTATTTCCCCTAATTTCTCTACATAAATATGCCACTGATATTTGTTTATATTTTTTAAACATTGAAAGACTTTTTTTTGAATAATTACTGAAAGACTATATAAATAAGTTTTGCACCGTCATTTCACTTATTGTTTTTTTTTAAAAAAAAAAATCTTTTTTTCTTATAAATTAACTAGTGAAATTATGCATTGTACAACTATTTTAGGAAAAAAAAAATGAGAAAAGTACCGTGGTCTATGTTTTTGGTAGATCTGGTACAGTTTTTATTAGAAAAATATCATTTTTAAAAAATATCATTTTTTAAATTTGTAACTAGTAATCAATTTTTGAGTATTAGTAACTAGTAACTAAAAGTATTTATAATTGGTAACTGATAACCAGTTTTTAAAAATTGGTAACTAGTAATTATTTTAAAAAATAGTTTTTTTTTTCTAAAAATATTTCAAAAAGTGATATTTTTCTAATAAAAACTGTATGAGAATTAAAAAAAAAAAAACTAACCTTCATATTTTTATAATTCATTTTGGATTTTATAAGTAAAAGTGTAAGAAATCCAATTTTTTTTTAGGTAACGAAAAAAGGAGGGGGCGACTAGCGTGGTTACATTATCTGGACGTGACCATAAGAGTTCCAACTTCGTTCAAGAATGTTTTTCAAGACCTTACTAGTGGGTCGTCACCATCGGACGGTGGAGTGAGTCACTTGAACCCCATCTGAACTACTAGCGAGAACAACATCCTGGGGACAGAGGAAGGAGCATTGGGCTGGCAGGTAGGTACCCTTACATTTAAGACTCTCGAATGAGTCACCCAGGTTCGAATCCGTGACCTCCAGCCTCCAAGATAATAACGTTGCCACCAGGCCACTTGTTCTTTAACTGTTAATAACTCACTATATTTTTTACATCCTTTCACGCTCTTTATTGTTCAAGTTAAATATAATTACATATGATTGCCAATCTAGTAGGTATTTTTTTTAAAAACTTATGTATAGATTTTTTTTTCTAACCATTAGATCATCATCTAACAGTAATCCAACGGCTATAATGATATGTATGAAAAGATGTGCCTTATTTATGCTATTTTTCTCTCTTACTTTTACTATACAAAAATATGCATGATAAATTTTAATTGGCCAAAACGATACTTATGTATAGGTAAAAAAAAAATACCTACTGGATCGGTGCCCATTACATATTGTGTTATAAAAGTAAACCAAATTTTATATTTTAGATTTGAAAACAAGACAAACTAGCAATTCTAATCTAACAAGCACATAAAGAAGATTAGAGCTCACAAAGTAGCGAAATTAATAATGAAAAAGAAAGCACACGTTGTGTATTGAAATCCACTTTTATCGTATTACTAGTGTAGTGATGTGTCAAGGCACGTACCTAGTTTACTGGTAGCATTACAGTAAGCAAGAGGTTAAAACAGGCTTCGGAGTAAAGACTAACCATACAGATAGACAAAGTATATAATGCTTTTCAAACCAAAATGTCTATTTTTCGACTGCAAAATATAACTCTACGAAATAATATTACAAAAACTTAGATTAACTTGTCTAGTACTATATTGCCTTAATGAGTAGTAGCCTAAACTTTGATTGTGCCATCCAATGAATATAATAGCAAGTAATTTTTCTAGTAAATGAGAGACATCACTGCATTTGAATTCCCATTTATAGTTACAACAAATTATAATGTATCATAGTCCCACACCTAAAAGAGGAGCAAGAAAAATCCTGAAAAAATAGGGATACTATTAAGAAACTAAAAGACTCAATGAAAAGGAATCGTCAACTTACCTTCGTTGTGTGGTCCAAAGAAGCCATGAACAATTTGTATCCATTAAAAGCTAAACACAATAGAGCACAAGCATGGCCAGTCAAACACCATAACAAGTTGAAAAGGATTAGTTTCTTCAGAGGAGCTTTTTCCATGCCAATATCTAGTGTAATTTTTGAATAAAACAAATATGACAAAAGGAATCAAAGTAACTATTTATTCTACGATTAACATAATATATATATATATGTGGGACCCACTCCCAGATTGTGAGCTACGTGGATAATTAAGTGGCGGAATAGATGGCAAAAGACATACCATTCGACACGTGTCCGAGAGGGCCGCTTGAAAGCCACATAAGTCGCACGTGATATGACTTGGGCCCGATGGTTGTCGTAGACCAGGGCCGAACTCATCCCAAACTCTGGACAGATTCAGTCCAATCTAATTCTTGCCTCGACAGCTGGGGGTCAGAATTCTTGAGGGTCTTCTGCCAGAAGATCATCGGGGGCAGCGCGCCGCTCCAGACCCAGACAGGGCATTTAATGCGATCTTGGGTAGGTGTGTGCATTGAGCGAACTGTCCTGACAGGACGGTGGATTGTCGGAGTCTCGCCTTTGCCAGGCTCGCACTATAAGGGACGACAGAAAGCAGATCACGACGAGGTAAGGGAGATTACGGTAACCACGGCCCGTGATTTCCGGAATAAGTCCTGACGAAGAAAGGGTATTCAATCCTAGGATTGAGAGCCAACAGGTTCTTGGTTCCAGGATTATATATATACGCCATACATCTCCCCGAAGAGATATATATAGATATATACATATAGAGATAAAGGAGAATTTTTTGTTATGAGACGAAAGAAAAAAACTTAGTCTTTGCTACTCAATCTCAGGAGTAAATATCTGACTTAAGCATCGGAGAGTCTTTGCAGGTGGCCACTCCCGCCTTGTTAGTCCAGAGTGAGATCAAAAGCATCCTGAGATAGCCAAGACACGTGGACAGTTGGTAAGAATAGCTCCAACAGTTTGGACACGTGGATAGTCGGTAGGACCAGGACCAACGGTTTGAAGACACGTGGACAGTTGGTAAGAATAGCTCCAACAGGTTGACGCCATTTATGGGAACTCACCAAGAGTGCGAGAGAAAGAGTAAGAGTCTCACGACCACGCTCTTCCCGAAAAAAAGGCCATACGAAATCGGATGGCACTCTTAAGAATGACAACAAGAAGCATGCAGCCTGACGTCGAAGGAAGCTCCCCGGAAGTGTGACCCAGTCTAGACAAAAGCTGGACCAAATACTTGCCGCCTTGACAGAATCTAATAGGAAAGCGGAGATGGCTCATGAGGCCGTCCTGGGCTTAAAGGATAAGGTCGCCAAAGTTCGTAGAGACAATGCCCGCCTTGAGGGGCTATTGGCAAGCGAGGCCAGAAGCGGGTGAAGGGAGGATTTCGANAAAGTAGCGAAATTAATAATGAAAAAGAAAGCACACGTTGTGTATTGAAATCCACTTTTATCGTATTACTAGTGTAGTGATGTGTCAAGGCACGTACCTAGTTTACTGGTAGCATTACAGTAAGCAAGAGGTTAAAACAGGCTTCGGAGTAAAGACTAACCATACAGATAGACAAAGTATATAATGCTTTTCAAACCAAAATGTCTATTTTTCGACTGCAAAATATAACTCTACGAAATAATATTACAAAAACTTAGATTAACTTGTCTAGTACTATATTGCCTTAATGAGTAGTAGCCTAAACTTTGATTGTGCCATCCAATGAATATAATAGCAAGTAATTTTTCTAGTAAATGAGAGACATCACTGCATTTGAATTCCCATTTATAGTTACAACAAATTATAATGTATCATAGTCCCACACCTAAAAGAGGAGCAAGAAAAATCCTGAAAAAATAGGGATACTATTAAGAAACTAAAAGACTCAATGAAAAGAAATCGTCAACTTACCTTCATTGTGTGGTCCAAAGAAGCCATGAACAATTTGTATCCATTAAAAGCTAAACACAATAGAGCACAAGCATGGCCAGTCAAACACCATAACAAGTTGAAAAGGATTAGTTTCTTCAGAGGAGCTTTTTCCATGCCAATATCTAGTGTAATTTTTGAATAAAACAAATATGACAAAAGGAATCAAAGTAACTATTTATTCTACGATTAACATAATATATATATATGTGGGACCCACTCCCAGATTGTGAGCTACGTGGATAATTAAGTGGCGGAACAGATGGCAAAAAACATACCATTCGACACGTGTCCGGGAGGGCTGTTTGAAAGCCACATAAGTCGCACGTGATATGACTTGGGCCCGACGGTTATCATAGACCAGGGCCGAACTCATCCCAAACTCTGGACAGATTCAGTCCAATCTAATTCTTGCCTCGACAGCTGGGGTCAGAAGCCTCGAGGGTCTTCTGCCAGAAGATCATCGGGGGCAGCGCGCTGCTCCAGACCCAAACAGGGCATTCAATGCGATCTTGGGTAGGTGTGTGTATTGGGCGAACTGTCCTGACAGGACGGTGGATTGTCGGAGTCTCACTTTTGCCAGGCTCGCACTATAAGGGATGGCAGAAAGCAGATCACGACGAGGTAAGGGAGATTACGGTGACCACGGCCCGTGATTTCCGGAATAAGTCCTGAAGAAGAAAGGGTATTCAATCCTAGGATTGAGAGCCAACAGGTTCTCGGTTCCAGGATTATATATATACGCCATACATCTCCCCGAAGAGATATATATAGATATATACATAGAGAGATAGAGGAGAATTTTTTGTTATGAGACGAAAGAAAAAAACTTAGTCTTTGCTACTCAATCTCGGGAGTAGATATCTGACTTAAGCATCGGAGAGTCTTTGCAGTTGGCCACCCCTGCCGTGTTAGTCCAGAGTGAGATCAAAAGCATCCTGAGATAGCCAAGACACGTAGACAGTTGGTAAGAATAGCTCCAACAGTTTGGACACATGGATAGTCGGTAGGACCAGCACCAACGGTTTGAAGACAAGTGGAAAGTTGGTAAGAACAGCTCCAACAGTTTGACGCCATTTGTGGGAACTCACCAAGAGCGTGAGAGAAAGAGTAAGAGTTTCACGACCACTCTCTTCCCCAAAAAAAGGCCATACGAAATCGGATGTCACCCTTAAGAATGACAACAAGAAGCATGCAGCCTGACGTCGAAGGAAGCTCCCCGGAAGTGTGACCCAGTCTGGACAAAAGCTGGACCAAATGCTTGCCGCCTTGACAGAATCTAATAGGAAAGCGGAGATGGCTCATGAGGCCATCCTGGGCTTAAAGGATAAGGTCGCCAAAGTTCATAGAGACAATGCCCGCCTTGAGGGGCTATTGGCAAGCGAGGCCAGAAGCGGGTGAAGGGAGGATTTCGACGAGGAGGTCCAGCAGGAGTTCAGGAGCCAACAACAGCTAAGAGAATTCCCCACTCCGTCCAGATCAGGATGCAAGGAGAACAACAAAGCCAGACAAGGCCCTTCTGGGCGGAAATGGCAGTGGACAGAAGACCCCAGAAGAACCTGGAAAATGCACTTCCCGACTGGAAACAAAAGATGATGGTGGAGCTGAGTAAGAGACTCGGGGTTCATCACAGCCAAAAACCCGCCGATCTAGTAGAACAGATCAAACGCAGGATCAACCGAATAGCCTTCGCTGACTGGATTCTGCTAGAGCCTAAGCCAAAGGACTTCACGATCCTGACCTTCAGACCATTCAAGGGAAAGACCGACCCCCTCGACCACATATACCATTTCTAGCAGAAGATGGCCCTAGAAACCAGAGACGAAGCCGTGACCTGCAAAGTCTTCTCTGCCACCCTGGCGGGACCAGCCCTGTTATGGTTTAGGCAACTCCCGGAGAAATCTATAAACGGGTTTGAAGATTTCTGCAAACTTTTCCTGAACGAGTCCCCAAGGGAGTATTTGTCACGTTTCCTGGAAGTGATGTCTTTAGTGCATGACGCTGACTCAACCCAAGCTGCGAGCTCTTTCGTTAGAGACTTACAGCTAGGATCGATGCTGTCAGACCATCTGCTCTTAAATTTACCATATGACATGACTGACGTCCTGAAAAAATCAGAAGGAATATTCAGGGTGCTAGAAAGCCACCAGAAAGCACCTAAAGCCTTCGCGACAACAATAACAACGTCGGCGCAAACCCTAGCCACGCAGGGAGTAAAAAGGCCTATGCCAACCCAGGACCCGACTCCGAAGTAGGCTGCCCCAACCTAAGCCGATCAAGAAAGCGACAAGAGGAGGAAAATGTTTAAAGACCCTTTACCGAAGTTCGAGCTCAACGCATCAATCGATGTAATCTACCTCTAGAACAAAGACAGGGGCATTTTTAAAGATCCCTCCAAGTCCGGCGTTCCTGACCATATGAAGAACAAGAGCAGGTACTGCCAGTTCCATAGAGATCACAGACATGACACCATCCATTGTCGCAGCCTTTAAGCACAGGTTATGATGGCGATCCAGACTGGCAAGCTAAAGTAATATATGAAGGTGAACGGAGACCAATCCAAGGGGAACGCCACCGGACTGGAAAAGGGAAAGCAGACTCAAGCCTTCGGGACAAGGGAGCAGGCTCTGAGGATGGTACTGACGATTGTGGGCAGACCGAAGCCAACCCAGAATCTGGAAGAAAAGGAAAAACACCGGAAAAGGACTGAAAAGAGGGTGAGTGCTTGAGGGGCCTGGGACATTCCATTAATCACTTGACGATGGGGGAGAGCTATGCCTCAACCACCCCCATCGCTTTCACCCAGTAGGATTTGGTCATAGTGAACCTACCTCATGATGATCCCCTAGTGATCAAGTTGCAGATTGACTCCGCGATAGTGGAAAGGGTCCTGGTCGACGGCGGAAGTAGCATCGACATCCTGTTCCTCGACACTTTTGAGAACATGGGTCTGAACCGGAGCATCCCTAGGCCGACCTATTAACCGCTGTTCACCTTCAACAATAGTAGGGTCAGCTCCTTGGGCGTCGTAACTTTGAAGGTTTGTGCCGTAGAGAGGTGCCTGGATATAGATTTCGTCATCATCGATTGCTAGTCCTCATTCAATGCTATCATGGGGAGGGGATGGATCCACGCCATGCATGGGGTCACCTCCACCCTCTACCAGGTCCTAAGGTATCAATCGAAGGACGACACTTACATGATAGACATTAAGGGAGACCAGGCCTCTGCAAGGAAGTGTTTTTTGACCGCCTTGAAGGGAACCGATGGGAGCGCGAACGTCTTGACAGAGGATAGATAGCAGTCAAATGACCGCCTACTAGCATATATAAGGCAGATCAAAGAGGAGTCTGACAGGCCAGAAACCACTATTGAGGAGTTGGTAGCAGTCCCTTTGAAAGAAGTAGAACCGGGGAAAGTAATCTTGATTGGGGCCTTGCTACCTGAAAGAGAGAGGAGCGAGTTATTGGAATTCTTCAGGCGAAACGAGGACGTCTTTGCGTGGTCCCATGATGACATGCCTGGAATAGACCCCGCGCACGCTTGCCACTATCTGAACATAGACCCCAACTTTCCCTCAGTCAGACAAAAGCCCCGAAGGTTTGCACCAGAGAAAAACAGGGCAATTAATGAGGAGGTCAATATACTGATGGAAAACGGCCTAATCATAGAGTGCGTATACCCATGCTGGATCTCCAATCCGGTGGTGCTAGATCTGAACAAGGCCTGCTCGAAGGACAGTTTTTCCCTGCCGAAGATCGATCAAATGGTCGATGCGACGGCAGGATTCAACTGGATCCTAGACGCTTACTCTGGATACAACCAGATCCCTATATATGAAGAAGACCAGATCCACACGACATTCATTACGGAACGAGGTCTGTACTGCTACAAACGCATGCCTTTTGGTTTGAAGAATGCGAGGGCGACCTACCAACGGCTCATGAACAAAATGTTCGCCGAACTCCTGGGGAAAATGATGGAGGTCTACATCGACGAGATGGTCGTGAAGAGCAAAGAAGCTTCGGACCATCTGGGGCATCTGGACGAATGTTTTCAAGTTCTGAGGCACTACCGGATACGTCTAAACCCCAAGAAATGTGCTTCCAGGATGTCCTTCGGCCAGTTCCTGGGGCACATCATAAGCAGGAGAGGCATTGAGGCCAACCTGACCCAGTTATCCTTAATCACAGATGTACAAAGGCCCTCAACTGTTAGGGAGGTCCAGCGCCTAACCAGAAAGATAGCCACACTCAGTCGGTTTGTCTCCAAAATGTCTGACCGATGTAAGTCTTTCTTCCAGTGTATAAAGAAAAGCTCCCCAATCATCTTGGGGGGAGGAGTAGGACAAGACATAATAGAGCTCAAGCAGTATTTAAGTCAGCCGCCCATCCTAGCCTCCCCGGCAGAAGAACAACACTTATATGCTTATTTGGCAGTGTCCAAAGTAGCGAGGAAGACGGCAGGCAGAAGTCGGTGTTCTACGCGAGCTGCATGCTCCTAGATGCAGAGACTCGATACAGTATGGTAGAGAAACTAGTTTTCACTCTGGTCAATGCTAAAAATCAACTAAGGCAATACTTCGAGGCACACTCAGTCACGATATATACGGATTTCCCCATCTGGCAGATCTTAGCCAAACCAGACCTATCAGGATGACTGACCAAATGGGCCATCGAGCTGGGGATATACGACATCGAGTACCAGCCTCGAGTAGCGAAGAAGGGGCAAGTCATGGCGGACTTCCTAGGAGAACTCCAGTCCTTCGGTGGGACACAAGACCCGTAGCAAATGCCTCCGGCTCATATTCTTTCAACATGAACCCTCTACACCGACGGATCCATGAACACCTCAGGGTCAGGCATCGGAATAGTCCTGCAGACCCCAGCAGGACTCAGGATAGAGAAAGCCTAGAGACTTGATTTCCAGGCGACAAACAACGAGGCGGAGTATGAAGCGCTACTACAAGGCCTCGAGCTGGCCTTGCACTTCGGAGTAGAGAGCATTGCAGTAAAAACTGACTCGCAGCTAATTGTGGGTTAGGTCCGGGGAGACTTCGAAGTGAAAGAGCCAAGATTGCATAGGTACTTCTCTAAGATAATGGGGGCGAAAGCCCACTTTAACAACTTCGATATTCAGCAGATACCCAGAGAGATGAACCAAAAAGCTGACGAGTTAGCTAGAAATGCGTCGATGGGGGGTGACCGAATGCACAGAGATTCTGCTAGAAAGAGAATACACAAGAGACCCCTCGGAGGACCCTACGCACCACATGTTCGCGACCGACTCTAAGGACGAAGGTTGGATGAGACCCATCACCCAATACCTACTGTCGGAGAACCTGCCCGCAGACCCCTAAAGAGCAAGGTCAATCAGAATAAAGGCTGTCCAATACTCGATGGTGGGGGACCAATTGTATAGAATATCAATAATGAGGCCGATGCTTAAGTGTGTAGGCCCCATAGAGGCGCAGAAGTTGATGGAGGAAATCCACGAGGGGGTGTGTGGCAACCACTCTGGCGGGCGGAGCCTCGCCTACAGGGCCTTAACGGCTAGATACTTCTAGCCCTACATGATGACCGAGACTACCCAGTTTGTCAAGAAATGCGATAAGTGCCAGAGGTTCGCCCCCCTAAAATGCCAACCCACAGAAGAGCTCTATTCGAGCATAATTCTTTAGCCTTTCGCTAAGTGGGGTCTGGATATCGTCGGAGAGCTCCCAAGAGCCTCGGAGGAAAGAGGTATGTCTTACTAGCCACCGATTATTTTACCAAATGGGTAGAAACTGAAGCATACGTAACCGTCAATAAGGCAGACACGATTAATTTCATTTGGAAAAATATAATCTGCCGGTACGGAATCCCAAAAAAGATACATGCTGACCATGACACATAGTTTCAAAACACCAGACTCAAAGAGCTATGTAATTTATATGACATAAAGCTCAGCTTTTCATCTGTAAATTACTCTCAAGGGAACGGCCAAGTAAAGGCAACAAACAAGGCCATCTTCAGCAATATTAAAAAGAACATGCATGAGGCAAAGGAAAAGTGATTAGAAGAGCTATCAGCCATCGTGTGGGCCCACCAGACCACGGAGCGGAGGTCAACGAGAAGAACACCCTTTGCCATGGTCTATGGGTTAGAGGCTGTGATCCCGACCAAAATTGGCCTCCCGACCCTTCACTCCGAAGTGGTAAAAGATGTCTCACTGAACGAGCAACAGCTAAGCTGCAACACAGACCTCCTTGAAGAAACAAGAAACATGGCCCTGATCCATCTGGCCTTGTACCACCAGCAAGCCAGATCTTATTATGCAAAAAACGTTAACGCTCGCCGTTTTAACAGTGGGGATTGGGTCTTGAAAGTCAGAACAAGGAATTCCTCAAAACTAGACTCCAATTGGGTCAGACCCAATGAGGTGATCAAAGCGCTCGACAATGATGCATACATCCTAAAAGAACTCAAGACCAGGAAGAGCCTACCCAACACGTGGAATGCCCAGTACTTGAAGAAATACTACGTGTGAGACACATATAAATGCTTGTCTTATTAAATAGCTCGATTCCAAAACAAATCGAGATATTTGCTACACAGATTTACCCACTAGTTTGCTATGTAAAAAGGGTCTGCCCCCATTGCTAGATCCCTTGAACTATTTGCACGAATAAAGATCGTACTGTAGGAATCACATCGCGCAATAAAATGACTGCCGATGGTCTAAGAAAACGTATGAAGAGGAATGAGCTGCGTAATAAAATGCTTGCCAGTAGACCTTAATAAAGATCGTACTGTGGGAATCATATCGCGCAATAAAATATTTGCCGATGGCCCGAGAAAACGTACGAAGAGGAATGAGCTGCGCCTGCACAATAAAATACTTGCCAGCAGACCTCAATAAAGATCATATTATGGGAATCACATCGCGTAATAAAATGCTTGTCGATGGCCTGAGAAAACGTACGAAGAGGAATGAGCTGGACAATAAATACTTACCAGCAGACCTCAATAAAGATCGTACTATAGGAATCACATCGCGCAATAAAATGCTTGCCGATGACCCAAGAGAACGTACAAAGGGCAGTAGACCGTGCAACAAAACTTGTCACTGACCCTCAAAAAACACCTGCTCGATAGGGAAGAATTGAGCGATAAGACCCTCCCCAGAAAGCACCTTAGCCATACGTTAGCTGAAGATAAACGGAGCCAGGGTCTACCCATTGGAAGTAGACCCTCCCCAGAGAGCACCTTAGCTATATGTAAGCTGAAGGTAAACGGAGCCCGAGTGTAACGCCCTCTTTATCCTCCTACTACTAGTGGAAATTTATTAACTTTTTATTTACAAGGTGTTACTTTTGGAAGATAATCCTATAATTATTTTTCCAAAATACGGGCCAGTTCGAACCTTTTTTTTTTT
>JXTB01000608.1:0-41535 GCA_002914805.1 Parasponia andersonii | reverse complement strand
GCTGCGGCGATCCGTGGCAAAGCGGACAATATCTGCTAGCGGGGTTCATGGGCTGTTACAAGACGGTAGGCAGAAGTCGGTGTTCTACGCGAGCCGCATGCTCCTAGATGCAGAGACTCGATACAGTATGGTAGAGAAACTAGTTTTCACTCTGGTCAATGTTAAAAATCTACTAAGGCAATACTTCGAGGCACACTCAGTCACGATATATACGGATTTCCCCATTCGGCAGATCTTAGCCAAACCAGACCTATCAGGATGATTCACCAAATGGGCCATCGAGCTGGGGATATATGACATCGAGTACCAGCCTCGAGTAGCGAAGAAGGGGCAAGTCATGGCGGACTTCCTAGGAGAACTCCAGTCCTTCGTTGGGACACAAGACCCGCCGCAAATGCCTCCGGCTCATATTCTTTCAACATGAACCCTCTACACCGACGGATCCATGAACACCTCAGGGTCAAGCATCGGTATAATCCTGCAGACCCCAGCAGGACTCAGGATAGAGAAAGCTTTGAGACTTGATTTCCAGGTGACAAACAATGAGGCAGAGTATGAAGCGCTACTACAAGGCCTCGAGCTGGCCTTGCACTTCAGAGTAGAGAGCATTGCAGTAAAAACTGACTCGCAGCTAATCGTGGGTTAGGTCCGGGGAGACTTCGAAGTGAAAGAGCCAAGATTGCACAGGTACTTCTCTAAGATAATGGGGGCGAAAGCCCACTTTAACAACTTCGATATTCAGCAGATACCCAGAGAGATGAACCAAAAAGCTGACGAGTTAGCTAGAAATACGTCGATGGGGGGGTGACCGAATGCACAGAGATTCTGCTAGAAAGAGAATACACAAGAGATCCCTCGGAGGACCCTACGCACCACATGTTCGAGACCGACTCTGAGGACGAAGGTTGGATGAGACCCATCACCCAATACCTGTTGTCGGAGAACCTGCCCGCAGACCCCTAAAGAGCAAGGTCAATCAAAATAAAGGCTGTCCAATACTCGATGGTGGGGGACCAATTGTATAGAATATCAACAATGAGGCCGATGCTTAAGTGTGTAGGCCCCATAGAGGCGCAAAAGTTGATGGAGGAAATCCATGAGGGGGTGTGTGGCAACCACTCTGGCGGGCGGAGCCTCGCCTATAGGGCCTTAACGGCTAGATACTTCTGGCCCTACATGATGACCGAGGCTACCCAGTTTGTCAAGAAATGCGATAAGTGCCAGAGGTTCACCCCCCTAAAATGCCAACCCACAGAAGAGCTCTATTTGAGCATAATTCTTTAGCCTTTCGCTAAGTGGGGTCTGGATATCGTCGAAGAGCTCCTAAGAGCCTCGGAGGAAAGAGGTATGTCTTATTAGCCACCGATTATTTTACCAAATGGGTGGAAACTGAAGCGTACGTAACCGTCAATAAGGCAGACACGATTAACTTCATTTGGAAAAACATAATCTGCCGGTACAGAATCCCAAAAAAGATACATGCTGACCATGACACATAGTTTCAAAACACCAGACTCAAAGAGCTATGTAATTTATATGACATAAAGCTCAGCTTTTCATCTGTAAATTACTCTCAAGGGAACGGCCAAGTAAAGGCAACAAACAAGGCCATCTTCAGCAATATTAAAAAGAACATGCATGAGGCAAAAGGAAAGTGATTAGAAGAGCTATCAGCCATCGTGTGGGCCCACCAAACCACGGAGCGGAGGTCAACGAGAAGAACACCCTTTGCCATGGTCTATGGGTTAGAGGCTGTGATCCCGACCAAAATTGGCCTCCCGACCCTTCACTCTGAAGTGTAAAAGATGCCTCACTGAACGAGCAACAGCTAAGCTACAACACAGACCTTCTTGAAGAAACAAGAAACATGACCCTGATCCATCTGGCCTTGTACCACCAGCAAGCCAGATCTTATTATGCAAAAAAAGTTAACGCTCGCCGTTTTAACAGTGGGGATTGGGTCTTGAAAGTCAGAACAAGGAATTCCTCAAAACTAGACTCCAATTGGGTCAGACCCTATGAGGTGATCAAAGCGCTCGACAATGATGCATACATCCTAAAAGAACGCAAGACCGGGAAGAGCCTACCCAACACGTGGAATGCCCAGTACTTGAAGAAATACTACGTGTGAGACACATATAAATGCTTGTCTTATTAAATAGCTCGATTCCAAAACAAATCGAGATATATGCTACACGGATTTACCCACTAGTTTGCTATGTAAAAAGGGTCTGCCCCCATTGCTAGACCCATTGAACTATTTGCACGAATAAAGATCGTACTGTAGGAATCACATCGTGCAATAAAATGATTGCCGATGGTCCAAGAAAACGTATGAAGAGGAATGAGCTGCGTAATAAAATGCTTGCCAGTAGACCTCAATAAAGATCGTACTGTGGGAATCACATCGCGCAATAAAATGTTTGCCGATGGCCCGAGAAAATGTACGAAGAGGAATGAGCTGCGCAATAAAATGCTTGCCAGCAGACCTCAATAAAGATCATATTATGGGAATCACATTGCGTAATAAAATGCTTGTCGATGGCCTGAGAAAACATACGAAGAAGAATAAGCTGCACAATAAATACTTGCCAGCAGACCTCAATAAAGATCGTACTGTAGGAATCACATTGCGCAATAAAATGCTTGCCGATGACCCAAGAGAATGTACGAAGGGCAGTAGACCGTGCAACAAAACTTGTCACTGACCCTCAAAAAACACATGCTCGATGGGGAAGAATTGAGCGATAAGACCCTCCCCAGAGAGCAACTTAGCCACACGTTAGCTGAAGATAAACGGAGCCAGGGTCTACCCATTAGAAGTAGACCCTCCCCAGAGAGCACCTTAGCTGTACGTAAGCTGAAGGTAAATGGAGCCAGAGTCTACCCACTGGAAGTAGACTCTCCCCAGAGATTACCTCAGCTACACGTAAGCTAAAGGTAAACAGAGCCAGAGTCTATCCATTGGAAGTAGACCCTCCCAGAGAGCACCTTAACTACACGTAAGCTGAAGGTAAATGGAGCAAGGTCTACCCATTGGAAGTAGACCTCCCCAGAGAGCACCTTACTACAGGTAGGCTGAAGGTAATCGGGGCCAAGGTGTGCCTATTGGAAGCAGACCCAGATACATTACGCAGGACACTAGGCGTATAATCTCCCAAACATAAGGACACAAATCAAAACCAAATTTTGTTTATTAATGCTTAAATTACAGAGTGCGTGGTTGATAGAAACAGAGATACAATATCTTTATTTGTCGAAAATAGGTCTTGGACGGACTCGTAAGGACACGTCGGAGTGGTAACGCCTTGTTTGCTCCCGGTGGGAGTCGAACCTAAGCCTTTTCTTCTGCAGCGATGGGTCTAAGCAGGAATCGACCAACCCCTGGAGCTGGTTCTTGGCACGATCCTATTTAGGGTCAGAAAAGTCCAGCCATACGCGCGGATCAAATTCTGCCAAGACAAGTCATAACAGTAATTATACATTCTTAGAGTCGGACGAGCCGGAACTCACATCCCGATCTCTAGAGTTAATCTCGTCAGTCATAGCATGGAGAGGATTCACTAATAACTCCAAATTATATACGATTAGGGTAGACCCAGAGATCGGCCGAACTGCCGATAAGGGAATAGCATCGTATATGATATCTGACCCTAGCCAAAAATACAGGCAACAGAAGAAGAAAAAAAAACGAAATAAATGTGAGAAAAGTACGCCATTTTATTATTTAAGCAGATGCTCGCAACAAGGGTCAGTTTTACACTACACAGTTAGTACTTTTCAAGTACACCAAAGAGCTAGGGGACCTAATTAACTCCAGCGGGGGGAGCGATGCCGGTTTTAACACTTGGTTCAGCTTCGGTAGGGGGCAGCATATCGGGCTCGAAGTCGTCGCTAGACAGGACGACCGCACTTGACCCTCCACCAGTCAAAGCGCCAGGACTGGGCTGGCTTTCAGGAACCTCCGTGGCTTGTTCTGGTAGGTCAGACCCAGACACAATTTCTTGGGTGACTGAGGCAGATGTAGAAGGCCTGCCATTCTTTTCATCGAGCATCTTCAGTACATCAGCAGGGCACACGATGTTAATCTCATCCCCCAGCTGTTGCATGTAGTACCCAACGGAGTAACGGTCCTTCTCGACACCCTTCTGCTCATCGAACTGGTCTGGTGTCACCACCTCCGCGTGGCCCTCAAAGTTCCTGTTCTCTCAGCCAGACCTATAACTCTCCGCAGAAAGAATGTCCACCTGCCTCTGATACCTCATCTTGAGCTTCTCCGTATCTGCCAGCCTATCTTTTAGCACCGCCAGCCTCAGTTCCGCTTGCCGCTGTGACAAGTTGATCAAAAGAGTGTTAATATTGGAAAAATCTTCACCGCACTTACAAGTCAGCTCCATGTGAGCTTCCATCAGTTTACAATGATCCAAATAGAGATGTCGGATTACCTCGTTGGACCAGTCGAGTCTGCGCTGCAGGGAATGGGCTTCTAACTTAGCTTTCGCCTCAGCTTTCCTCGCCTCCTTAGCCTCGTCGACGGCTCTGTCATGAGCAATGAAAGCCAGCCCCATCTCAGCCTTTGCACTCTGCCATTCCTGCTCCTTGACCTTGAGCTCAGCTTGGGCCAGCCTGGCAGCCTCAGCCTCCAAGCACAGACCTAGAACCTCAGCTTCAAGAGACTGCACCTTCCCCTCCACCTCGGCCAACCTAGTGACCAGCTCTTCACGTTTGGCCCTCTCGAGCCTCCGAGCATAGACCCATGTGAGCTTCCATAAGTTTACAATGATCCAAATGGAGATGTCGAATTACCTCGTTAGACCGGTCGAGTCTGCGCTGCAGGGAATGGGCCTCTAACTTGGCTTTCGCCTCGGCTTTCCTCACCTCCTTAGCCTCGTCGACGGCTCTGTCACGAGCAATGAAAGCCAACCCCATCTCAGCCTTTGCACTCTGCCGTTCCTGCTCCTTGACCTTGAGCTCAGCTTGGGCCAGCTTGGCAGCCTCGGCCTCCGAGCTCAGACCCAGAACCTCGGCTTCAAGAGACTGAACATTCCCCTCCGCCTCGGCCAACCTGGTGACAAGCTCTTCACGTTTGGCCCTCTCGACGCTCAAAGCATGAACCACCACGCTGCTGACTCTAGCCTCGTCCAGGCTCCGATACAAGTCGAAGTCCGCCCTCAATGCGGTAAGGGCGACCTCTCTCTACTCGTCCGCCGCAGCACGGGCATTCAGCTGCCCCGTCAACTCACCGACACGAGAGGAGTAAAAAGGCTGGATGGTGGCTAGCTACATAACATAAAAAAGGGAGTCAGTGCTCAGCAAAGATGCCGAAAGCATGAAGATGAAGGCTAGATGAGCCAAACCTGTGCAAGGCTGCGGCCAGCAACAAGACCTACGTTCTCTAGGGAGAGTGCCTCTAGCTTGAACTTCGCGGCTGGACCCTCTCCCTGGGCATCGTCTGCATCCGAGGAACACCACTCCACCTCACCAACTACGAGGACACCTTCTCCTCCTGCCAAACACACTCTAGTAACTTCTTAGGAGGTGGGGGTAGTAGAATACAGAGCATCTCCAAGCGCACCTTTGGCGACAACTAGAGGTGGCGCATCCTTAGCAAAAGCAGCCCCCACGACCGCTGCTACTTCAGTGGCCCCGGCAACCACTTCACTCAGAGACCTGCTTGGCTGTAATTTTTCGATCTTGTCTTGACTAACACGCTTAGACGGGATGCCACGCGCATACCTTCTCCTCCTCATGATGGTCAGGGTAGCCCTGTCATCGTCATATTCCGAAGAGAAGGCAGTTCTGCCTCTCCTTCCCACCGGATTTTCCTCCCCCTCAGACGGGTCGACTTCACGACCATGCTCCATAGGGACCGGGGGAGGAGAAGAGAGGCGAGACTTCAGCCTAGGAGCCCCTCCATTGAGTCGGCAATATCCCTACTGGAGCGAGCAGAATCGGACCCCGCACTCGTCTTCGAGTTAGAGTTAGGGGCAGAAGGAGCCAGCGTAGCGAGCCCCCCTGGCAGGCCCGAAGGCACCCCTTTATCGTACAGATCTTTACAGCTGCCGTCCTCCGAGTGGGCCCACCTGCCTCGGGAGAAGGCACCACAGGTGCATCACCCTCAGACACGAACAGACCCTCCAGCTCGTCGTCCGAACCTATTCTTGGGGTGACAACTCCCTGCCCCCCGGTTTCATCCTCAGAGGATACCACCAGACGCCGACCGGCGGGGATATTAGATCGGGCCCTGTAGGCAACGGTACTCCTATTGGCCGGGGAGGGATCTACCGAAGGGCTGGCGTCCGAACTTGCATGAGCGAGCGATACAATTAGAACGCGGCTATGACCTAGTCGACGAAGCCCTAGGGCACGTAATAAACTCACCCCTAACCCTCTTGGGGGCAGTGGCTTCCTCACTTTGGAACTTGACGCACTCCTCGGTCACGAGCTTCATCGCCTCTTCGAGCTCATGACTGGTCAGTGCCACCAGGTCATTGGGACCTGCTAGCTGGCTCGAGGTCGTGATCTGACGACCCACTATGGCGATGCGACTCTGCTCATCCCAGCAAAACCGGTTCAAAGCCGAAGCGTCAAGCTGGCTCCGAAGGTACTTGGTGATGACCCACATATCCAGCGGAAAGAGGAGATGTGAGACCATCCTCGGCATCATGTTCATCACGTGGGGATTCAGAACGACCTGAATATGTTGGCAATCCCCAGAGGATCCGAAGACGATGACCTCCTCCAGCTCCTTGTGCCGCCCCACCAAGAGCCGTGGCTCGAACCTATTTTCCTTCACAGAGGCTGCGCAAGGCCAGATATTATGAGTAAAATGGACAAAGTGCACGCAGACCCCAAAAATCAAAACACAACTCAGTACTTACTTTGCAGGAAAAATGGGAGGATTTGGAAACGCTCCCCGTCCACCCAAGGAGAGCACCACACCCATCCGACAGCGTACAGCCTAGAATGAGAATCCCATTACTTGTCCGACCTCGGCAAGCTCCAAAAAACATGGCACCTCAGAAGCGGCTGGAGGTAGAAAGTAGAGTAAAAGCTCCTTTTGGGGATAAGGGTGAGCTTGTAGGCATAGAAGACCACCTCCAAGTCGATGGGCACATTAAGGAGGATCGACAGAGCAGAGAGCCCCATCAGGATCATGACCCCGTTAGTGTTCAACTGTATCGGATGAATCCCCGTCAGGCTAAGGAACTAGTGGACCAGGGGAGAAAGGGGAAACCGTAGCTATTCCAAGTGCTTCCTCCCCAAGACGATGGAGCCTTCGGGAGCGGAAGGGCGAAGGTACTAGTCCGCCGGACCTTCGACCTTTTGTAAGTTGACTCCGCCAGAGAAGTAGAGCTATCTCCTTAACGAGCCCAACTTGACATCCGCGATGGGGCGGAGCTTCTGACTCTGGTTTGGAGCCATTATCTTGGGTGCGATCAAAGAAAGCAAATATTTCTAGAAAAGAGAAGATTCGGAAAACTTAAGATTTGGGAAGGCTGGAAATTTTGGAAGAAAGGAAGCAAGAGTACTTAGGGATTTCGGTAAAGTAAGAGATGAGCACGAGCGCGGCTTTTTATAGAGGAGAAGCTGAGAAGTCTTTCCCTGAAGGAGGACAGTGCTAGAAAATCGGAAGCGTCAAAATTTTGAAAATTTGAAAAAGGTCGTGGCACGAGTTGGCGTGCATCAACATCAGATTTGAGACATGCGTACCCTTCGAATTGGCGAACTGGAGGCATGATTTCCCTACTTGATGGCTGCAAATCCATCAAATAGAGAAATTGAGGTACTTGTGGGGCCACTCCCAGATCGTGAGCTACGTGGATGATTAAGTGGCGGAACAAATGGCAAGGGACACACCATTCGACACGTGTCCAGGAGGGCTGCTTGAAAGGTATATAAGTCGCACGTGATACGACTTGGGCCGGACGGTTGTCGCAGGCCAGGGCTGAACCCATCCTAGACCCTGGACGGGTTCAGCCCAATCTAATTCTTACCTCAACAGCTGGGGGTCAGAAGTCTCGAGGGTCTTCTGCCAAAAAATCATCGGGGGAAGCGCGCCGCTCCAGACCCAGACAGGGCATTCAATGCGATCTTAGGTAGGTGTGCGCATTGGGCAAACCGTCCCGATAGGACGGCAGATTATCAGAGTCTCACCTTTGCCAGACTCGCACTATAAGGGACGGCAGAAAGCAGATCACGACGTGGTAAGGGAGATTACGGTGATCACGACCCGTGATTTTCAGAATAAGTCCTGACGAGAAAATGGTACTCGATCATAGGATTGAGAGCCAACAGGTTCTCGGTTCCAGGATTATATATATACACCATACATCTCCCCGAAGAGATATATATAGATATATACATAGAGAGATAGAGGAGAATTTTTTGTTATGAGACGAAAGAAAAAACTCAGTCTTTGCTACTCAATATCGGGAGTAAATATCTGACTTAAGTATCGGAAAGTCTTTGCAGGTAACCACCCCCGCCTCGTCAGTCTGGAGTGAGATCAAAAGTATCCTGAGATAGCGTAGACACGTGAACAGTTAGTAAGAACAGTTCCAATAGTTTAGATACGTGGACAGTCGGTAGGACTAGCACCAACAGTTTAAAGACACGTGGACAGTTGGTAAGAATAGCTCCAACAATATATATATATATATGTGATACAAAATACAAAAACAAACAAGTTAAAAACTTCTGTTCAATGTTTATATATAACCATAATTCTCATGTATTAATAACAAAAATTAATAATAAATTATCTGACTCTCAGCAAAGATCACTCCATTGGCAACAATCATGGAATTCACTTGATCTATAAGTCCATTTAGACGGAGCACTTCCTAAAGTTTGTTCCTTTTTTTCATTCTAATAAAAATACAAGCAACAATAAGATTGGAAACAATTAACTAACAAAAGAGCCTGAAGATATTCTTAAAAGACATATATATATACCCTTATTAAAGGCCTGCATTAAACCAAAAATTTTCAACAAGCAACATTCAATTTGATTCTCAAGATCAGTCATTTGGGTTTTTATTTGTACACAGATAAACCTATGTGCCTAAAAGTCAAATTCGTAGATTATAATATTTAAATAAACCTTTAGAAATAAATTTCTTCTGAAAGACAAAAACCAAACGGACTAAATAGTAGCCAAATCCAAATTTTAAAATTCTTTTTCTATTTGTTGAATATTTCTATCTGGGGGCATATAGTATGAATAATTTTTATTAAAGCATCATTTTAAGCCAATGAAAGCTCATTCAGCAATTCTATCAAATGATTTAAGGGTATTAAACCTCCATCTGGACCTCCTCTAGTCATGGATCAACTTCGCAAGAAATAAGAAAAAATGATAAGAAAGAAACTAATAGAACAAAAGGAGACAATTAAAAAAATGTTGAAGAAACAAAATGTTTTAGAATAAGGATAATCCTGCAACTTTATTATCCAAAAACTTATCAAAAACAAGTTGAAACACACTGAGCCCACTTATCTAGATCCTTTGCTCAAAGTCGAACAACACTATTTATAAATCATCTTCAAGAACCCAAAAGCATCATGCATTTATGTGGAGAAAGCTAAACATCCTTATGATTCTTCTGGCTAGGCAACATAGGATCAGGATAGAGTAAATCCATCCAAAATTAAAAATTTCACCACAAACAATTGTTAGATTGAAAACGATTTTCGCAACGGAAGATTGGCCGAGGAACATTCAAAAATTTTCTTAAAATAATTGACTATATGAGTGCATAGTATTAATTCATAGCAAATAGGAACATATAAAGAGAATAGATCTAATACCTCTTGTAGCCTATCAGCGGATTCTACCTTTACTGTTTTCTCAATCACGATCTTCCAATCCAAGCCTCAAGCACAACTGGATGAACGTGTGGGCGTTACGTACTATTTCTTAAACTTATACTTTAAGTCCTTACAATTTTCTCAACACATGAGATTGCAAGGGTTTGTTCTATAGAGAATAGGAAGACACTCTTCTTTTTCTCTCTAGTTTATGGAGGCTCTGTAGAAAATAATACGTAGTCTCATCTGTATTTTCTGCTAGGGTTCCTTTATATATATATATATGTTTATTTATTAANTAATTAATTAATTATTTAATTAATAACAATTATTAATTACATATAGATAAACTATTTATCTAAACAAAATGTGCAGTAACAAAAACAATGTAATATCCAGTACAGTGTTTGTAAGAGGTGGAATAGGGGATCTATGGACCTGTAATTCAAGTTCCAATAAATTATGACAATTAATTAAACCCTTTAATTAATTTGTCTAATTTATTAGTTTCAGTATTACACCACTAAAAATATGGAATTGCAATCTTGAAGTTACAGAATATATTTACTGAGAAAACAGCGAGCAGTCAATCGATTTAATCATTACATGTAGTTCAATCCTCCATAGACAATTCATAATTGGAGCTAAGTTATATTCCTTTTACCTCTCCAATTACATATTTATCCTTGTGTACCATTGATTCTCTAATGAACAATTAATTTATAAATCTATTATAAATTGAGTACTTAAACTGTTCAAGTCCTGAATCAATACACAAGAGAATCATCTTTCTAACTTCCTAATGGAAGGAATGGATTTCATATCTGTAACTTACATTCCTAGCTACTCATTTCATCATGCTCCTAAGATACAAGTATTTCGATCTGTTTAAAAACAAACTTTTAACAAGTATGTCAAAGAACATAATGTTATAAATAAGAGTCTATAACTACTCAGGATTAAGATTGATATACATATGATCATCTAGTGACATTATTTGAACTCTCAACAGTTAACACGGAATTTATGTGAGATTCAAATCATGTTTGGTTCAGTCTTATATAATCAAATTATATAAAGTACCTCCATTGTGATGTCAACATATCAATAGTCCGGATAAGATTATTACATTCTCAATGTTAATGGACTGTACTAATAATATTTAATTAAAGATCCCAAACTTTAATTAATTATTACGGACTATATTTAGTTTATTATCCATAAATTTAATCCTCATGTATATAATATTTATATGCCAAATTTATGGTCACATAAATAAACCAGAGATTTTCTGATATTTAATGACATACCAATTATGCACAAATTCAAATAGAAAAATATCATTTTATTAATTCAACAAATATCCAAAATATACATACTTTCGTGGCATAACTCTAACAACAACATCAAAGAATCATTTCTTGGTTTGGATTTAAATAATTTTGTTTCTATTATAGAATATGAATTCAATTAATTTTTTAGATCTCTACCCACTTTCAAAAAAAAAAAAAAATACTAAAAAAAAGCAAAAGGTATCTCATCAGATCAGAAGTAAAAAAGAATATTAGAGAAAAAATGCCAAAAACCTTATTGGTGGACGATAGTTGTGCCTAAAAGCTGGTCGTTGAGTTCATGTGACCGTCGATTTTCTTCGAGAGGAGGAAGACAGAGATGGAGATAAATTGTTTTAGACTATCGATCTAAAGGAAGTATTGAGTGAGTCATAAGATCGGTTTAGAGAGACATGTGGAGCGGTGGAGAGAAAAACTACAGAATGCGTGAGGAAGGAAAATGGATACAAAAACAAAACATGTCTGTGTTGATAGATAGAGATGATTTCAAGCCAAAAAATAAATAAAAAAGTAGGAATAAGTAGACAGACAGTTCAGATAAATTTGAGGTTGAAGTGAGTAATAAAAGCATAGCTATCAGGCTTTTATTATTATGTAATAGATTATGCCTTCTAACCAAATATTTCTAACCTTCAACTTCAGTCAAAACATAATTACCAACATGTTTCCTCAAAAAAAAAAAAAAAAAAAAAAAAGAAAAGCCAAAATGTAATAAATAAAATTGTGATGATCAATAAGCACGTGCCTATTACTACTAGCATATAAAGATAAAGAAAATGGAATCTGAGTGTGGACACAGCGCTAACTGACTAAGATATTTAAGGCGAGAGGGAAAAAAAAAAGGGGGGAAAGAGTGTAAAGTATTTAAGGGTGCAGTGGCTTTCATTTCAGGCAGATATTAGAGGATGCGTTTTGTGAAGAGTGAGAGAGAGAGATTAGAAAATGGGTTTCTGGAGAGAGAGAGGATTAGAGAGTGGGTTTCGAGAGAGAGAGAGAGAGAGAGAATACGTTTCTAGAGAGAGAGAGGGGGAGAAATGGCGACAGAGGAAGAGTGCGCAGTCAAGGAGCCATTGGATGCTCAGCCTTGACGAGCGCATCTCCGTCAAGCTTCGTTCTATGGCAAGGTCCATGTACGTCTTTCTCTCTTCCTCAATCACTATGGTCTTCAATTTTTTCTTTCAAAATTAGGGTTTCCGTACCAGTTTGGTATTAGAACAAAAGCAGCTTTATTGGCTCTTGCGATTTGTTTTGTGCAAAGCCAATCATCAAAATTAGGTTTTCCGTACGATTTTGCTTGCTCTGTTTTGTGTCGGCTAGGCTAGGGCTTATTTTCTTTATTGCTTTCCTATATCGGTATAAGATTGGTATGAACAATTTGGGGTTTAGGTATATGGATATCGGCTAGGCTAGGGCTTATTTTCATTATTGCTTTCCTATATCGTTATAAGATTGGTATGAACAATTTGGGATTTAGGTATATGGATGGGGATGTTTGGCTTTTGGCTAAGAAGACTATTGTTAAAACTCTTAACCTTGTCCAATAATAAGTAGTATTTTGTGAAACTGTTCAAAATTCTGGGAGTTTTAGATAAAACGAGGACATGAGTGGTACTGGTTTTTGTGCCTTTTCTGATAATATACGACTAAAATTGCGAAGCCTTTAATCCCTCATTCCGTTTAATTTTTTTGGGGGGCCTTTTTATGCAAAACCCTATAATTCCATTTGCATACTTCTCTAAATTGGCACATAAAAGCTTCGACTTTGATATGCTTTAATTAATTTTTATGGTCTTATCTAGATGTTAGATGTTGCTTTCGTGGGTGGTATGAGGTTTGACACGATAACTGACTTTGACATATGGTTGTGTTGATAATAACCTGGTTATTTATGGGCAGGCTTTTATGTTAGTTTATTTTTCTTTGTGATTGCAATGACCTTTACCTGTTGGTGTGATGGATATCTTCATTTTTCTCTTCACCTAGTATTATATGTGCATGTTTAGAGAACGACGACACTGAGGTCACTTGAGGCATACAAAATAGTCTTAGATGTGGAAAGTGGAATTTGATGTATGCATAAAACTTGAATACTTATTAAGAAGGGAGTGAGTATGATAGTTCATAGTTGCCTAAACCACCATGGAGAGTAGAATGTCTTTCAAGCTGCGCTCAGGAGTCCACTTATGAGCTTCATCTATCTTCTTTTCTTCTCTCTTATCATACCAAGAAAAAAATAATAGAAGAAAAGATTGATATTATGGTTAGTTAAAGCACCTTTGAAGCATATAAACTTCTTTCTCTATTATCCTACCCTAAACTTGCTTCTTATGCTCTAGGAGATGATGTACCACGTTCTTTCTCCTTATCATCGTGAGCTACTATGGTTGCAGGGCTATTGTACTTTTTTCAAAAGAAAGTTGCTGGAAGCTGGAAGTTGGAAGTTGGGCAGGTTGTAAACTTCATTCAAGTATGTGGCTGGCATGTTGTTACTATTTATTTATAGTTTTTTTTTTCAATGCTTTGCCTGTGTGATCCCATATGATGCATGAACTTGGAACTGCTCATAGTCCAGCTTTATTTTTTATTTTATTTTTTTTGAATGTGTAGATTCTTTTACTAGTAATTAAAGGATGTAAACATGTTTTGGTTTACCTTCTTTTTTTTCTTTGATAGACATGTTGCATTTCATTTACCGTAATATTTGCATTGTACATCGTGCTTTATTATTACATACATTTGGTTTATTTTGTAGCTTTTGTTCTGTCTATCTTTTGAAGACTTTTGTCATCATCGTTTTATGGATAGCCTGAAGCCTCTTGTTGTTTGGTGTTCACCTGTTTCGGCCACTGCAAAGGACCAACTAATCCCAACATGCGCATCCATTGCCAGCAATGCCTCCTCAAATTATGCGGACTGTGTGCTCAATTGCACCTCCAGATCACGATCCAACCGCATAAGCCACCCCCAGTACATCAACATACCAACAAGGACCAGCTCATCAAGGAGCTCACCAACCTTGTTTCTGATCTGCTCCAACAAAATGAAGCTTTGCATAAACAGCTCACCATCCAATTCCAACAGGAATTTGATGCCCTACTACCATCAGAGTTTTGCGAACGAACCGTGGTGGAACCATACACCCACACCCAAGACTTTTTTGAGGACAACAAAGGAATCAAAATCCAAGAACCTGATGAACGGAAGCCACCAAGGCTCCCAATAATAGAAGGAAAAGGCAAAGCAAAGGTAATCGAAGAATACGACGAAGAAAGCGAGGATGAAGACTGTAGACAAAATTGTACAGTCATTCTAGAAGAAACGGCGTTGAATACAGTTGGTATCAACAAACAACTGTATAACTTTGATTTAGCACCATTCTTTCCTTGTGACTAAAACCTGCTTATATAGGCACTAGGATTGGAGATTGATTGAAGGAATCTTTCTCTTTTTCCTAGTGGGACGCATCATTTACGCACTATCAGAGACCGGGTGCTCAATGGGCCCCATCGCATCTCAAGAATAGTTGTAAAGATTTTGTCACGACATACTTTGGAATCACTGCACATGGGCGGTAGCTTTTGAGTGGGGACTACCACGATTCCGAAAAGATAAGATATGATGCAAAACAACCACAACCAAACAAATTGGGTTGGCATCTTACTCATAAAGTGATTTATTCTTAAAGTTGCCTAATCAGTGAGCAACTTTTGATAAGCACTCTACTTTCCTGAGTGCTTTCTTTTGATGCTTTCCAGCCTGTCTCGCAGATACTTTTGGTGGTCCGTCGTGTTGATCATAATATCTTCAATGATATTATTGATCGTTTCTTCTTGTGGCGGCGGGAGTTCTTCCATTATCATTCGTGCGAGCTCATGTGTTGACAGCTTTTCCTGGAGGTATGAGAAGGCTTCTATGTATGAGTAGAATCCTTTGAATCGACACCGTTCTTGAGTTTCTTCTTTGGCCATACATAGGGAATAGTAACTCTTGTATATAGGTATCCTCCGTCCGTCGGCTAAGGCATAGAAGGAGTAGTTCTTTCCTGATGGGACTTGCTCAATTTTTTGAAAATATTTTTGTAAGGCTCTACAGGTTGATAGCCTTTGCTGTCTTGTGTTTCCATGGAGTACTGCTTGGATCAGACTTTGCTGCTGGAGGTCTAGATCCTGGAATTCCTCCATTTCTTCTGAGGATTCTGCTGCGTTAACCTCTTCTTGTCCGAAACGCAGTCGCCTTTGTTGAATCCTGTTTCTTATTTCTTCCTCCGGGTCTTCTTGGATTCCCTTTCCCTTATCTGTGATCATGTTGGCTACCTCTTTTTGATGAATCAGCCTTGAGAGTTTATCTGCAAGAATGTTCTTTCCTCCTTCTATGTGTTCGAAGTTAATTTGAACTCCGGTACCTGTAATGTAGTCGGTGAAAAGTAACCACCTTACTCTTGAGGGTTTATTGTTCACCTGCTTGTTGTAGAAGTTTATTATTGCCACACAGTCAGTTCTGAGTGTGACTTCCTGTTGATCCAGATAATGTATTTTGAGGCCTTCCAAAGTGTTTATACACGCATAGATTTCAGCATCTATTGTGGACTTTGGGTTCTGGAATTTTCCCGAGCAATAGGCAAAGGCCTTTTCTGTTGCTTTTGGGCTTCCTTTGTTGGGCCTCCATTTGGCTACTCCTCCCCATCCATCCATACATCCATCTGTTTCGAGGATGATGTAGCTTCCTTTTTTGGGTAGCTCCATTGGGGGTAGTTGTTTGATTTGGGCTTTGACCTTCTTGATAATTTCCCAGTCCATTGGTGAGAATTTCATGGGGGCCGTTGCACTTGTTTTGTTGTACAGTGGTCCCAACAGCTTTCCTATTTCTGGGATGTAAGGTCTGGCGTAGTTCAGGACTCCTAGCCATGATCTGAGCCCTTTCTTTGTCTTGAATTCTTCATCAGGATAGTCTGTTAATCTCCTGATTATATGAGGTTGCAACCTGATTTGCTGTTTCCCAAGGATTACTCCTAGGAATTCTACTTCTGTGGCCGCGATCATCATCTTTTCCTTTGACAGGATTAACCCCTTTTCTTGGCAGATGTTGAAGAATTCTCTTAGGTGTTTTTCATGTTGTACCAGATCTTCTGAAAAGATGAGTATATCATCTATGTATACTGCTATGAACTCCGTTAGGTGTCCAAAACAGTTATCCATTTTCCTTTGGAAGACTGCTGGTGCATTTTTCAGGCCGAAAGGCATGACCAGCCATTCGAATAATCCTTGTGGGACTATGAATGCTGTCCATGGAATTGATTCTTCTGCCATAGCCACCTGATGAAAACCTGCTTTTAGGTCAAATTTTGAGTAGACCTTTGCGTTTCCGACTTTCTTTAGCAGTGTGTTGATGCCAGGGAGGCTGTATTGATCTTTATGGGTGTTTTGGTTGACTTTTCTGTAGTCAAAGACCATTCTTTCTTTGCCATGTGTTACCTTCCCTGTTTTTGGATCCTGTGTTGTTCCAGAATGTACCATCATTGCCATTGTTCTGTGCTTTGAGGTTGATGGTCTTATGACGCCTATGCTGAGTAATGCGTCAATGTGTTTCTGGAAATTCTCCTTCATTGCTGGAGTTACATGCTTCAGTGGTTTGTCTTCTATTGTGAGATCTTCATTAATGATCTCTATCCTGCAGATAACACTGTTTTTGGCCCAGTGTTTCTGAGGATTTTTGCCTATGTACTCCAGTTTCTCCATCTGTTCCAGGACTTTCCTTATCCTAGGCTGTTGTTGCTTGTTGAGGGTTCCCATATTGAAGCATGCTAGATCAGCTATTTCGTCTGGTAACGTTTCTTCAACAGTTACTTTGGCTTCTTCTGTGTTGCTTCTGAATGTGGTTACCCGCTTGTAGAAGGTGATCTCTTCTCCTTCTATTCGGACTCCTCCTTGTTGGGCTTTTACAAAATTGCAGCCTACAAGCATTTGGACACCATCCTGTATAATCATTTTAAAACAGTAGGTGTATGGAATCCTGTACTTCTGTCCTTGGATCATCATCTCTCCGTCTTTGATGCGATCTTCACATTTTGTCATGGAATTTACTCCATAGATCGTCAAAGGGTACTTTAGCTTTTCCTTTGCTTGATGTGGTACTGCTGATGGATCTACGCAGCACTTTGTTGCTCCTGTATCGAGGATAGCGTTTAGTGTGAAATCTTCTACTCCAGGGATCCTGAATGTAACCTTGAAGTTATACAGTTGTTTGTTGATACCAACTGTATTCAACGCCGTTTCTTCTAGAATGACTGTACAATTTTGTCTACAGTCTTCATCCTCGCTTTCTTCGTCGTATTCTTCGATTACCTTTGCTTTGCCTTTTCCTTCTATTATTGGGAGCCTTGGTGGCTTCCGTTCATCAGGTTCTTGGATTTTGATTCCTTTGTTGTCCTCAAAAAAGTCTTGGGTGTGGGTGTATGGTTCCACCACGGTTCGTTCGCAAAACTCTGATGGTAGTAGGGCATCAAATTCCTGTTGGAATTGGATGGTGAGCTGTTTATGCAAAGCTTCATTTTGTTGGAGCAGATCAGAAACAAGGTTGGTGAGCTCCTTGATGAGCTGGTCCTTGTTGGTATGTTGATGTACTGGGGGTGGCTTATGCGGTTGGATCGTGACTGCTAATAATTCATCATCTATTGAATTTATCAGGCCTTTTTCTTTAAATTGTCCTGATGAATATCTACATATTTCTTCAGATGACCTAGGGGAGTGTTTATCTGGTTTTTTAATTAAGATGGCTCCCCAGCCTATGTCACATCCATTTGTTTTAATAATCAGATAATCTGTATTCAATGGGATAGAAAGTTTTGGCAGATTTTTAACCAGGTCTTTTATTTGATTTACTAATTTGATATCCTGATTATTGAAATGTCTCTGTCCATTTTTACCTGTTTTCTGGTATAATGGACCTGTGTATTTACTAAGATTTTTTATAAATGGTCTTGAATAATTTAATATTCCAAGAAATTGTTGTAGTAATTTAAGATCTTCCAATTTATCAGGAAAAATCTAATATCTTTTTTACTATAGGGTCCTGGAGTGTAATCTGTCCATTTCCTATTTCTACTCCAAGAAATTTTACTTTATGTTGGAATAATTCTAGTTTCTTTTTTGATATAACTATTCCAAATGATTCTAATAATTCAAATGTTTTTAAAAGATGTTCTATGTGGTCCTGCTTATTTTTTGAATAAACTAGGATATCATCAATGTAAACCGATATAAACTCTGAATAATTTTGAAATATAGAATCCATGTCTCTGGAAAATGCTAGGTGCATTTTTAATTCCAAATGGCATAACTAGCCATTCATAATGTCCTTCTGGGCAGGTGAAGGCTGTTCAGGGAATAGATTTTTCAGTTAATTTCATGTCCTTCTGGGCAGGTGAAGGCTGTTCAGGGAATAGATTTTTCAGTTAATTTCATTTGCCAGAATCCTGATTTACAATCAAGTTTACTGAAATACCTGCAACCTCTAATTTTTTGGATTAGGAAGTCTTTGCCTGGGATTGGATAAGCATCTGATTTAGTATTATCATTGAGACGCTTATAATTATAAACCATTCTAGATTTTCCTCTGATTTAGTATTATCATTGAGACGCTTATAATTATAAACCATTCTAGATTTTCCTCTTAGTTGTTACGAATGTTTTCGGACAATAAATTCTGGACTTTTATGGGGGCTGTCAGATTTCTGATTAATCCCATATCAAGTAAATCTTTAATATGCATTTTATATTCTCCAATATCATCTATTGTAGCCTTGATTTGTCCTGATGTAATGATCAAGTCAAGGATTTAATATTTTTAGGTCACAATAGAATTTATTTTTATTCCAATATTTGTTTGGTATTTCTCCAATAATTTCTAATTTTTCTAATCTGTAAATCTGATTTTGTATTTGTTCTGGGAGTTTATTTGATATATTTCTAAATGATATTTCTTCTTTTCAGTCAACGGATATTTATTTCAGTATGGTCCTCAGAATTATCTTCTATGTCTGGGTTCTTTTCAATTTCAATATGGGCCTTACAACTTCCTTTTGTAGGGCAATTACAGGAGTGGGTATTTTTGTTATTAGTCCCACTTGCTCCCTGCGTAACTCTGATATGGTTTGTGATTGGCCAATAGCCAATGGGCTAGTGGTATAGTTTCTGAATATGCTGAAGGTTTCTTTCGTTAAAAAGAAACCACCATTATTATGGAGTAAGAAATTGAATCCAATGATCATATCTACACCAATGTCATTGTATGGGCGTACCCATGTTGCTGGCAAAGTATATGTTTGTGAATGACACAAACTGTTTTTGAATTTAATGTATGGGTTATGGGCTAATATTTTTTTATATGTCAGAGTAGATCTTGACATGGTTATTGTCTCTAAGGTTTTAGAGCTATGTTTAATATGTTCTTGTTTTAAAATTTGTTTATTTATGGTACACTGGGTTGCCCCAGAGTCTATTTGTGCTCTTATTGTATAAACAGTGTCTGTTACGTACAATAAGCAATCTATCTTAATGCTGTGTATTTTTTTCTGAATTTCTACGTAGTAATGGGATAGTTTCAACCAAATCTGTTCCTATTATTAATTTTTCTTTATTTTTTCTTGGAATATGTTGGTTTTCTTGAGCTTCTAATCGAAGTTCAATCAATTCTACTTTAGAAGTTAATGATCTTATTTGTTCTACTAGAGTTTGATATTCTAATTTGTTAAAATTAGATGAATAACCTTGTTTAGGAGGATCTTTCCCTAAACATATATGGCATGCTTCTTTTCTGCAAAGTAAGCCTTTATATCTGTCTTTTATGCTAGGGTAATATTTGCAGATAAAACATTGGATATGATCTGCTCCTTTACCTATTTCCCATTCATGTTCACATTCATTTATATTTTCCATAAATTCTAAATCTTCTTTCTTCTGAAGATATTGATTCAGATAATAGGTTGATATCATCAACTATATCTCCAAATAGTTCTTTTGCTTCCAAATATTTGGATTGTTTTTATGATCTTCTAAATACCATGATTCATAATCTGGTAATGGCTTTTCTTCAAAATCAGGTTTCTCAATGGATACTATGGAATAAATGGTCTCAGTATCTGAGATATTATCATCATCTATATTTAATAGATCCATATTTAATTCCATATATATCTGAGATTCTTTATTCGTCATGTTGTTTTTCTGAGGGCATGTTGAACTTAAATGTCTTGGTTGGTTACATGTATAGCACCTTAGTGTTCCTTGATATGCATGTGATGGATTATATTTGCGTACATGTTTTCCTTTTGTTAAAAGGGCTTTTTTGCATTGGATTTTCTAATACTATAATGTTTTTTGTAGATCTTCTTCTTATGTTTTTTTATGAGAAGAGTCATATTTTCTATAATGATTTTTATGTTTCTTTAGTTTAGATTTCTCTAAACCATATTGGACTGGTCCGTAAATATGTTTGCAATAATTGTGTGAACTATTCTTTATTTCTCTTGATGCACGAATAGATACACATTTTTCTTGCAATTTTTTCATAATAAATATTATCCTATTTCCTATATTTCTGAATTGATTTTTACCTTGATAGGGATAAGTTGTTTTCCATGCTTCATGGATTTCTTTTCCCAATGCTCCTGGTAGTTTGATGAATAGTCTTTCTCCGATGGCTTCATCATAGAAAGCTCCTGTAATAGATGCATAATTATAATAGTCAAGTAAGAAATATACTATATATTTGAAATCTTCTATGGATAATTGTTCCAACTGTCTTATAGCATTTTCTTGTTGGACAATGGAACCAATATTTGGATCTTCAGCAGTGATTATTGCTGATACTTTGTTGGACAATGGAACCAATATTTGGATCTTCAGCAGTGATTATTGCTGATACTTGATTGACAAAGTTATATGGGTTTACCCCTCTATCAATTAGATTTTGGAATTCAACAGGAAATTCTTCTTTCCATCGTTCCCAATTGACTTTTGTTGATGGGCCGAGATATGTTTCTAGATATTTAATTATATCTAATGGATCTTGGTGATTAAATTCCTTTTTTATATAGTTATTTACTATTGAATTTTTTCATCCTTCCAATATGCTGTTCCATAATTGTGGATTATGAGTAGCTATATTTAACTGTTTTGGATCTGTGGAAAAATCTCTAGGAAATCTCTTCCCTTTGAATTTTACCATATTTTCTCTTTTCGGGTCATATCGAGTCCAAGGGTCTCTAGCCCTATTTCCTTTATCGTAGGTCATAGAATTATCTGTAACTCTACTGGATATATAAGGGTTTGTATTAGATGAAGATGTTCCTTCCATATATTCTTTAGGAAGAGATATGGTGTCATCATGATCAGATTCTACGTCGTGATCACTTAATATGTTTGCTAAATATTGAGAAGTTTGATCATTGTTATCAAGACTTGCAATACAAATATTAAAATCTGTATCAACATATAAAAATTCTGTTTCCAGAATTTGATTGTTCTGTCTTGCTATGTTTTCTATCTCATATAATTCTTGTTGGGTAATTTCTTCTGCTAGATCCAATTCTTTTGGATAATATATCCTATTCATGATGTTCCGGGATTATTTAAATGACTAGAGTTGGTAGATTCCTCATCATCAGAATCGTAAGTTTGGTGTTCTCTAAAATTTCCAAATCTTACAAACTGTTCTCCCAAGGAATTTTCGTAAGATTAGCCCAAATTAGAGGTTATTACTTTTATTAATATTATTGTTGTTGTTTTCCTTATTCTTGTTGTTATTATTATTTAAGTAATAATTATCTTTATTATTATTATTATTATTATTCTTCTTGTTATATTATTATTATTATTATTACTATTGTTATTGTTATTCTAATTATCGTTGTTATTATTATTCTTATTATTGTTATTATTTTTCTTATTATTGATGTTATTATTTATTATTGTTGTTTTAATTATTGACTTATTGTTGTACTTGCTATTCTAAATATTATTTATATCGTTGTTATTATTATTCTTATTTTTGTTATTATTATTCTAGTGAACAGTTTTATCATAACAATAGTAATATTATTAATAATAATAATTATTAATATTCTTACTCGTGTTATCGTTATTCTTATTCTTACTATTGTTATTATTTATTATTGTTGGTGTTATTATTCTAGTAATTATTATTATTATCAGTATTCTTATCATTCGTACTATTATTATTGTTGTTATTGTTATTTTTGTTGTTATTATTGTTGTTATTTTTATTATTATAACTATTGTTATTTTTATTATCATATTATTATTATTATCGCTATTTATTATTGTTGTTAGTATTACTCTTTTTGTTATTATTATTATTATTGTTATTGTTATTGTTATTTTTATTGTTATTCTTGTTATTATTATTATTATTATTATTATTATTATTATTGTTGTTATTTCTTTTTCTTATTGTCGATATTATTATTCTTATTATTTTTGTTATTATTATTATTATTATTATTATTGTTATAATTATATAATAATAATAATAATTATTATTATTCTTATTATTGTTATTATTCTTCATTATTGTTATCATAATTACTATTCTTATTGTTATTATTTTTCTAATAATTATTAATTATTGTTATTATTATAACTATTATTCATATTTTGTTATTATTGTTCATATTCCTACTATCGTTGTTATTATTTTATTATTGTTGGTATTATTATTCTAGTATTTATTATTGTTATTATTATTTTTACTATTATTGTTGTTATTTTTATTGCTATTTATTATTGTAGTTATTTTGTTGTTTTTATTATTATTATTATTATTGTTATTTTTATTGTTATTCTTGTTATTATTATTTTCATTGTAATATTATTATTATTATTATTATTGTTGTTGTTATTAGTTTTTTATATTTTCACCTCCTCCGAATAGGTTAAGTGCGACCAGAATGAAAAGGAGACTGGTCTACGCTTCGTCAAACGGGTAATCTACAAAGAAAGGGAAATAAAAGTTTCTCTTTAAAGATCGACCAGTTACCTTATTCAAATGATTACCCAATTACTTTGTTACTCAAATTGTATTGCCCGATTGTACAGTTACCAATTCTCACAATTGGGAACATTGAGATACCCTCATCTATATAAAGGGAGTTCAATGTTTCGGTGAGGGGGGATCTTGAACTTTTTCTGATCTGGAAAGATTGAGGAATTTTTGAGAGAAACTTTTTTCTTCTTTCCGGACAACGTATTGTAATTTTAAGTTCTTATAATTCTTCAGAAAATAGTAAAAAACAGTGGACGTAAGCTCATCTTTTTTGGGGCTGAACCACTATAAAATCTTTGCCTTTTTATTTGCTTTGATTAATAACCATTTTCCTACAAGCCACATCTCATAATTTTTTCTAAATTTATTGTTGATAAAAACCTCCATCAATAATTGGCGCTAGCAGGAGGGCTATTCCGGCAAAATAGTTTGTCAAATTTCGCTTTTTTAATAATGGCAAACACCAGAAACACTACCAGAGTCACCAGAACTAGCCAAAACCAACCCCAAAGCACTGCTACTGCACAGGCAGACCCTGCTCAGAATCAGCCTACCATGACCGCATCAGAAAACCTTGCTCAGAGACAGGATAGCATGGAGGAGACACTAGTGAACCTTCAGCAAATCACTAACCAGATCAATAACTCCTTACGACGACTTGCTGAAGGGCAGATGGTGACCTCACCACAGCACGAACGTCCCAAAGAACGTCGTGCTCAACTACCTGAGAAAGGAAGACAGATCCTAGAGACAAGGAAACGCGACTAGCCAAGAACCCAGCAAGAGCGTCATGAAGATCGCATCTCTAAAGGAAAAGGCAAAGTCGCAAACTTGCCTCCAGATAGTACAGAGAGTTCAATTGCTAACTCTAGAATCTAGTACAGAGAGTTCAATTGCTAACCGTGATCGTGGACAACTTTATCGCAAATCCACTGGTAATCAAGATCGCTTAAGCAGCGAATGAAAACGACCATCGAGAAGCGTCTTCGAAAGATTTAGCAGAGAGTCGAGACAAGATCCTGCAGACCTAAGACAATACTTGGAGCGGCGACGTAGTCATGAACGATCCGTATCACATCATAACGACCAAAGCCGATCTCGTCGCACTATTTCGCTGGATTCCTCTCACAGATTGCAGAAGACTCTACCTGACCAACCCGCCATACATCGAGATAACGATCAAAGGCCGCCCTTGCCGCCAGCAAGAGATAATGCTCTCACTCCGAACGTCGATGGTCACAATTTAAGGATCGCATTAGACGCATTGGCTGGTTGGGACGATGAGCTCGCTGATGGGCATCGTCAATCGCCATTCAGCGAGGAAGTTCGAGCTGCTACCTTACCTACTGGATTCAGACTTCCTACCATAAATACTTTTGATGGGAAAATTGATCCACAGGACCATATGGATCACTTCAGCGACTTGATGGAACTCCATCGTGTCAATGATCATGCGCGTTGCAGATGTTTTTTTGTAACTCTCTCAGGAGCAGCAAAGAAGTGGTTCCAAGGACTCAAATCTGGCTTAATCTCGTCCTGGCAACAACTTCAGACGGCGTTCTTAAGACAGTTCTAAGTCGCAAAGAATTTCACTGTTCCAGTTGTTAGCTTGTCTGCAATTCGACAAGGTCCAGAGGAAACTCTACGATTTTATCTCAACCGATTCACCTCAAAGTTAGCAAAGGTCAACAACCCACCTGAAGGGGGAGTTTTAACTCTCATGATGGTCGGGGTGCGACCAGAAACTAAACTCTAGGAGGAATTACTTGAGCGAGAATGTAGAACTCTAGAAGATTTCTACCGAACTTTTGGTCGGCATCTGAGGGTAGAATCTTCGTGCGAGAATCTTTAAAAGATAAAGAAAGAAGGAAAGATGCTACTAAAGATGCGATCACGACTAACAATAATGTTAATAAGAAAAACAAAAGGAGTAATGAATAGTTGACGGAGAATCAGCCTAGACCTAAAAAGTAGGAGATTTCAAGAGCTCCTATGCGGTTCAACAATCATACCGAGTTAAACGCGCCCATAGATCATATCTATGCGGTCACAAACCGGCAGGAGCGATACCATCAGCCGGAACTAATGAAACGGGACAGAGCAAAGCGCGACCCCAATAAGTTCTGCCGGTATCACAATGACACTGGACATGACACCAATAATTACTACACCTTGAAGGATGAAATTGAAAGATTGATTAAAGAAGGGCGACTGCGGCAATACACCAGGCAGAACAACGAAAGGCGAGAAGAAAACCAACAGCGACCTCCAGAAATTTAACGCGAAGTCCAAACTATCTTTGGAGGACCGCATGTTGGCGGAAATACAAAAAAGGCTCAAGACAGGTATGCACGAGAAGCTTGACAACAGTCATTGACTAACGTCATGCATCTTGAGCAGCGACCACGCAAGCTTCAACGAGTACCGGACATAGACATTACTTTCACAGAACAGGACGCAAGGGAGGTCCATTATCCGCATAATGACGCATTGGTCATAAAAATTAATTGTGGAAGCACGCAGTTTTGGCGAGTATTGGTTGATAACGGGAGTGCTGTTGACATCCTGTACTACGACGCCTTTAAAAAGATGGGGTTGAATGAGAGCGACTTGAAGCCTACTGTCACTCCGCTCTATGGTTGCACTGGTGACAGCCTGATGCCTATGGGTATGATTGAATTAATGGTCAATGTTGGAACCTATCCTAGGGTTTCAAGTTCCAACGATAATGACCCAATTTTTGGTGGTAAATTGCCTCTCCGCATTCAATGCTGTGCTGGGAAGACGGAACTTCGACCCGTCGCTTCAATCGACCATCTCTCTATGAAATTCCCGACCCAACACGGGGTAGGCGAGGTGCCAGGAAACCAATATGATGCGCAGACTTATTATAACAACTCGTTGAAACTCGCAGCAAAGGATGCGACGCCTCGCACAATGATGGTCCAGCTGCCAGAAGAAGCGTCAGTCCAAGTATCAGTTGAATCGTCAGACAAAGCGTCAGTCAAACCGTCAGTTAAAGCGTCAATCGACACGATCAGGGAAGACTTCGATTCTCGAGAAATAGACGAAGAGGTCAGAACTGGACTCATTGAAGATCTGGAGGATTTATCATTCGACATGTCTTCCAAGACTTTAAAAATTGGAACGAAGATTCAAGAGCCTGTGCGAGCATTGTTGGTCACTTTTCTGAAATCTTACTTGGATGTCTTCGCATGGCAACATTCAGACATGGTAGGGATCGATTCGAAGATCATATGCCACCGTTTTAACGTAGACCCGACAAAGAAGTATGTACGGCAGAAAAGAATAGTTATGAATCCAGAGCGCTACGTCGCATTAAAAGAAGAGGTGGAGAAGCTACTCGAAATTGGATTTATAAGGGTATCTTTTTACCCTAACTGGCTTGCAAACCCGATTTTGGTGAAGAAACCCAATGAGAAGTGGAGAACGTGTATCGATTTCACCGATCTCAACAAAGCATGCCCGAAGGATAGCTTCTCTCTTCCGAGAATCGACCAGCTTGTAGATGCTACATCAGGGCATGAACTCTTAAGTTTCATGGACGCGTATTCTGGATACAATCAAATCTCCATGTACGAGCTAAATGAGGAGCATACCTCGTTCATCACTGATCGAGGATTATACTGCTACAAGAAGATGCCCTTCGGACTCATCAACGTAGGAGCGACCTACCAGCGTCTTGTCAATATGATGTTTGCAAAATAAATTGGCAAGACAATGGAGGTATATGTCGACGACATGTTGGTAAAGTCGGAGAAAGCCGAAGATCACATCAAGCACCTTGATGAGATGTTCAAAATTCTCCGGAAATATCAAATGAAGCTGAATCCCCATAAGTGTGCGTTCGGGGTAGGGTCTGGAAAATTTTTCGGTTTTATGGTCAATCAGCGAGGTATTGAAGCGAATCCTCAAAAGATACAAGCATTGATTGATATGCAATCTCCTTGTAAACCCAAGGATGTACAGAGCCTAGCAAGAAGAGTAACTGCACTGAGTCGGTTTGTATCTAGGTCAACTGATAAATGCCAATCGTTCTTTGAAGTATTGAAAGGATCAAAGAAGTTCGAAGGAATGCGAGCATGCGTTCCAAGAGTTAAAAATACACTTGGGTTCTCCTCCACTCTTGTCGAAGCCAAACCCAGGAGAAGAATTATGCTTAGATCTCGCTGTTTCCAAATATGCGACGAGTGCTGCATTAATTCGTGAGGAGGAAAATATACAGCGACCAATCTATTATGTAAGTAAAAGATTACTTGATGCCGAAACTAGGTATCCAGAGATGGAAAAATTGGCACTAGCACTCGTCGTCGCATCAAGAAAACTTCGACCTTACTTTCATGCTCACTCCATCAGGGTTTTCACGAATTTTCCGTTGAAACAGGTTCTACAGAAACCTGAGGCTTCAGGACGGTTGCTTAAGTGGGCTGTTGAATTGAGTCAATTTGACCTCAATTTTCAACCTCGTACTGCCATATAGGGTCAAGCCCTCGCAGATTTTATTGCAGAATTTACATATGATGTCGATCTTCCCACAGGATTACTCAAAAAACCTGCTTCAGATACATTGAGGTTGTGGAAACTTTATGTTGATGGGTCATCAAACGAGAATAGAGCAGGTGCGGGCCTAGTTTTAATCAGTCTTGAAGGGCATAACATTCATTGTGCGCTTCACTTCAAATTCCCAGCGTCGAATAATGAGGCTGAATACGAAGCACTGATAGCTGGGCTAAAGCTGGCATAGGAAATGAAGGTCGATATGATTGAAGTATACAGCGACTCCCAGCTGGTCGTTTGTCAGGTTAAGGGCAATTACCAAGCAAGAGGGGAGAGAATGATGACCTATTTGCAGGAGGTACAACGATTGCTCTTAACATTCAGCTTCTTCCTCGCATTGAAAATACCGGGTGGATGTACTTGCTAAGCTCGTTTCAACGAAAGATGTAGAGTTGTTGAAGGTTGTTCCTGTTGAATTTCTTGTATCGCCAAGCATCGAGGTTGAACCTTAAGTAACTATGCCAGTTGACGAAAAACCATCGTGGATGGATCCTGCAATGCAATATTTACAAAATAGCGATCTTCCCGAGAGCAAAGACGACGCAAAGCGACTCCGTATGAAGGCAGCCTGCTATATCATCCATGATGAGAAGCTTTATCGAAGGAGTTTTAGCTCGCCATTATTATTATGTGTCAATGATAAAAAAACATGCTACATTATGAGGGATATTCACGAAGGAATATGTGGAAATCATTCTGGGGGGCAAGCACTTGCAAACAAGATTCTTTGACAAGGGTATTTTTGGCCGACTATGAAGAAGGATACATTGGAATTTGCTAGGAGGTGTGATAAATGTCGACGGTTTGTGACTATTCCTAGAAAACCACATGTTCCTTTAACTACAATGACTAGTCCATGGCCATTTACTGTTTGGGGAATTGATATTTCGGGATGCTTCCTTTAGCACGGGGTGGTTTGAAGTATGCGGTGGTCGCAGTCGATTATTTCACAAAATGGACGGAGGCTGAGGCCTTGAGCACTATTTCTGCAAAGAAAATGATAGATTTTGTTTACAAATCTATAATCTGCCATTATGGTATACCACATACTATAATTTCTGATAATGGGAAACAATTCGACTGTGATGAGTTCCGTGACTTCTGCAACAACTTGGGCATCAAGAAGAGTTTCTCTGCAGTTTTTCATCCGCAAGCCAATGGGCAGGTCGAAGCGATAAATAAAATACTTAAACAGAATATAAAGACGAAGCTGGAGGAGCATAAAGGAGCTTGGCCAGAAGTACTTCCAGAAGTTTTATGAGCTTATCACACCACTCAACGAACCATTACTGGAGAGACTCTATTCTCTTTAGCTTATGGATATGAAGCAATGATCCCAGTTGAAATTGGTGCGAGCTCTCTACGGCGATCTGTTTATGAGCAAAATTAGAATGATGTATTATTGAGAATTGAACTCGATTTTTTAGAAGAAAGGCGTGAACAATCTCAACTTCGAATTGCATCATATCAACAATGCACTGCTCGACATTATAACTCCAAATTCAAAAGTAGACATTTTGAAGTTGGTGATCTTGTCCTTCGAAGAGTTCTACCAAATAATAAAGAGCATGGTGCTGGTGTATTTGGACCTTCTTGGGAAGGACCTTATGTTATTAATGACGTCATTCGACCTACGACATACAAGCTAGCTCATATCGGCGGACAAAAGATCGAACATGCTTGGAATGCAGAACAACTACGTTGTTATTATCAATGAATCTTCATGTTTATTTTCCATGTATTTTCGACGGCTCCCTGTATCTTCATTATTTCATCATTCGACGTCATTCGTTAATAATATTTCTTCGGCTATTACTTCAACTTCATTTGATTCATCTTTTATAGTTCTATGGCAGTTTACGGACACCATAAAACTCGGGGGGCAGTGGGATCAGAATTTTATCTCCTACTTGTTTCCTAAGGGACTATGCAAAACGTCCATTTAGAGGAGACGAAGTTTTAGATCGTCGAAATATCTGAAATTCCTTAAAATCCTAGGATTTTCTCCTCGCTTCATGCCTTAGCATGTCGTATTACGCAATTTCCCTTCTTGAACAACAAAGTAACTAAGCAAAACGTTCATTGTTCGATGTGATATATTGCTATATCATATTTTGCCATGGAACTTTTGAAAAATAGTATTGTTTGTATCACTCGTACTTGCTGTTTTCTTAAGCGACCTAACCTATCTTAACACTTAGAACTTGTTTTAAGTTAGTTGGATTCAAATCGCAAAAAGCGTGCCGATCAGTCACTTAGTGATTGACTACTTAGTTAAAATTAGTGTTGTGTTTTGATTATTTTGCACGAATATGTCTGAAGGAAAAAATATTCATTAAAAAAAATACCCATATATAAACAGAGAAAGAAAGGGGGACCAAGCCCGCATTGTTCTGAAACAAAAAAAAATAATAATGTGTTTATTGTGCAGAAGTGCTCGCACCGCCATCCCCAGTTTTGGCAGTATCCTCCCTCCAACTCTGGACAAGCTCGATCACGTCCTCGCCAAGGATAGAGAAGTCAAAGTCCGGATGCTCACAGAAGATGTTAAAAATAATGGTCGACGAGGCGATGTCACTAGCTTTATCTTCGAGCTCTTTGACTTCAGTCGCCTTGAACTCTTCGATAGCTTTGTGAACCGCCTCTGTTGTCGCCTCCTTCATGCGATCCGGATGCTTGGAGATAGTCTTCTCGAGCTCTTTGACTTTCTTATCAAGATTTTCCTTCTCAAGCTTCTCCTTGGCCAGGCCTTCGAGCAGCTGCTGCCTCTCCAAGTTAAAAGCTTTTTTCTCCTCCTCCCGAGCTTTCTCTGAGTTCTCAAATGCTTGGGTTATCTCTTCAACTTTTTCGGCCTTTTCCAAGCATTCGAGGACCGGGTCATGCATCAGGACAGCAGCAGCCGCGGTCTGAAAATATAACCATTAATATCAAGACATAATACATTTGAGGAGGGAATAAAAATGTGCTCACATTGGCCAGCATCCTCATCGCGGAACCGAAGGCGACCTTGGCAGATCGTCGCTTCATCCTCTTCCAGCCCTCCTCGGAAGTGAAGCGATCAATGAAGGTTGCGCTCATACCAGCCTTCTCTGGTAATTGATTGAGGAGCGCGAAAAGCTCCTCATCCTTATCTACCAGGATCGGTTCCGAAGAGGTGGCAGCCCCCTTGGGTGGTTCAGAATGGCTCATTGTTTGAGGCTGTGGAGGAGGCGAGCTTGCCGGGATGTCCTCGAAGGCAACTTTTCGTTTTTTGGAATTGTCGACCTTCTCTTTCCCTTTCGATGACGGAGTGCTCTCGGGTGTCTTGGATTTTGCCATGGACCCGAGAGTGAAGGGTGGTGCTCGCAAGCCGCTACCAATAACCATCTCTGTACAGATATGTCAGTAAGCGAGGTGACATAATACAATGATGATTAAAAATGTATATATATATGATTACCTTCTTGTTGTTGAGGAGCTGGTTGAGGAGCTGGTGGTGATGTTGTTTCTGGAGAAAAAGGTTCCAAAGTCAACGAGGTGGCAGGTGTTTTTCGTTTCCTAAGCTTGGAAGACGAGACATTTTTATCCGTCTCTTTCCTTGGCTTCTTTTTCTTCGAGCTCGAAAGTTTGGACGAACAGACGAGGGGGTCAAGGAACGCGGCTCCCTTTGGAAGCAGACCGCAAGCGACCAGGTTCTTGGAAGTTCCAAGTATCTTCCAATCAAATTCCTCAATTGGAAGGTCGTTGATTTTGTACACCCTCGCGAGCTGTTCCGTGGAAAGTCCGGGCCGTTCCCTGTTGTCTGCGATGACATTCGAGTGCGATCAGGATAAAAATGACAAAATAGAAAAAGGCGATAAATTGGAAAACTACCTACCAGGACTTTGAAAGAAGCCGTTATCCGCATAGTCAAAGTGGAAAATGGATTTTTCCATTTTCCGATGTTGTTGCGAATGCCGTAGATTGTTTTTATTGCTTGGTTCGACCATTTGCTCGCATAAAAGAAGCCAAGATCTGACGAGTTTGATTTCACTTGGTAAAACCAAGCGAACTCTTCAGGAGAAGGGTAGTCTAAACCTAATTTGTGGTAAAGTATGTACAAACCTACCATATATCTATATGTATTAAGAGTCAGTTGGAAAGGGACGACCCCATAGTAGTCGATAATTGATTTTATGTATGGATGAAGTGGGAGGTGGACACCGCACTTGAGAACTGCTTCAGAAAAAAAAGCAATTCCGCGTGGTGGTGTGTGTGGTCAATTGAATTCCATGGGTAGGCGAAGAGAGATGGCGATCTTATAGTTGCACACGATTTTGTTGAGTTTGTTCGATGTGCAGCTCGTCCTTATATTGGTACATGACCAATTCCCCTCTACATATTGATAGCCCGATGAGAAGGCAGGGGCATCCCTGATATGTCGAGGCCACTGGTCCTGAGGGAGGTCGCCTATGCGAGGACTATTTTGCCTGACCCCTGTTATCTCTACTTCGGGTTCTGGCTCAAGGTAATCTTCAAGGTTTATGGAGCTAACATTGGAGTTATCAGATTCTCCTGAAAATGCATTCCATTCCCTAAAATCCTCACTACTAGACATCTGAAAAGAAATACGGATGGGTTTAGTCCTATGCGAGCATCAAGGATCTTCACTATATGCTAGTAAATTTTGGGAGTTCACCCTAGGATTGTATTAGCAAGCAAACTCATCGAATTTTTTCTAATCGGTCTACAGATTCATAAAAATTGTTCGAGCAGTTCGTCAAAAAAAAAATAAAAAATAAATAGGGTAACAGACCCTAAAAACTCTTTCACGAGTTTGTCTTTGTCCATTATCTAGAAAAAGGTCTATTCTATGAACTGGTAAAGGGGATCTGAAAAATTCTCATTCCAGTCCATCCGAATATGGGATGTTTCAATTCCTAGAATTAACAATTGAATAAATTTTTCTGAGAACAGACGAAGAACAATAGGAGAGAAGAAATGTACTAACTTTTTTTCGAAAGCAGAAAGATTGAGATATTGTCTGAACTCTGTTGGAGAAGATACTGGAACTGTGCGAGCTGAAGAACGAAACGACGCTGTAGGGTTTGTTCTGAAATACTTTGGGTTTTTGAGAGATGGAAGGCGAGAGTTTATAATGAAGAAGCAGAAGCGGATTGATTTCCGATATTTATTTCTCAAGCATTGCTAAATCACAGCCGTAGATCAAGGTATTTGATTTTTAGATCTAAAGGCTGAAGTTCACGCGGGGTTTGATTTTTTCCGAGATTAAATCAGTATCTTTCAGAATTTGAAACGATTCGGTTTAAAGACGACAGTTGGCATTATCGCTATCATTAAGTCTCCTTGAGTTCTGCTATTTTTCTTAGAAAAGGCGACACGTGTTTTCATCTCTCAGAAAAAAGGTGCGCGTGATCTTGAGAAAGGTGAGATTTGAGATCTAGCGACTCTTCGACTCTTCAAGGATCTCAAGTCAAGGTCGTGACGTCGCATTTTTTAAGCTCGCACTTACATTAGAAGAAAGCTCTATTTTGTCCTAAAAAACTAATGGAGCTGGGGGACAATTGTTGAGCGGTCCAAAATCTGATGTCAGGTCGCATGAGTAAGATTAAGTGCGATCTCTTCCGAAAGATTTGCATGCGACCTCCACCGCATAAGTTACGTGCGACCTTCTCCGAATAGGTTAAGTGCGACCAGAATGAATCAAAAGCAAATAATTTGGTTAGTTTAAGTTAATTTGAATTAGATTTTTATTAGATTTAATTTAATTTTGTTTGATTTAGGTTAAATAGAAAAAGGAAAAAAAAGAAGAAATTCGGACGAATCTTGGCCGCTAGATCGAGATCGTTGAGTGCGTACTCTTCACGCGCAGAGAGGGAGAGTGAGGTGAACAGCACAGCAGACAAGTGGTCCCCACAGCATGTCAGCCGCAGCTCCTGTCACCAGGCCGTGTTTGATCCTGTGCGGACAGCTACCGTACACCCAGTTCTTGGTCTAGTCACAAGCCACCGCTTCAACTACTTTGACTTAGCCTTTTTATTGTCCAATCAAGAGCAAGATAAGTGCCGAGTTCACACAGGTTTTCAACATTTGATTCCACGCTTAATACCAGATTTCGTTGAAAAGAAGAGAAAATAAAAGAAAAAAAATAAAAAATTAACACGTACACTCTACCGATCAGGACACTCTACCAATCAGAACAGAGACTACGAGACGAGAAAAGTACGAAAAAGTACGAAAAAGTATGCCCCATTCTAGAAAGAGAAATCTAGAGGGAGACTTCAGGAGAGAGCGAGAAGAGAATGAAGATTGGAGATCAACGCCCAATACTTCCAGTTTTTATTCTTTATCTTCTTTCTTTTCTTTTAGTTTAATTTATCAATGGTGTTGAATCTTGTGTTTATTATTGTTATCAATTTCATTATGAACTAAATCAATTTTCTTGGACTACAATGAGATTTTAATACCTAGTTTGAATTATGATTTTTTTTCTTTGATTTTATGATTTTAATTTTTGAATTGCTTATTCTATTTTGTTCTTAATGTTTTGGAGTGATTGATTACCACTTAAATTGATATTGGTAATGTGTATGAATTTGGAAAAGGAATTTTAAATTTAAATCTAGATAGAATAACATATTATCATGCTTAGATGAATTTATGCAGGATATGAATATATTTATATATAAAATGTACAATTATTGAAAGACTTTACTCTTAATAAATGTTTTCTTAATCTAATTCATATAGGAATACAGTGAGTTAATTAGAAGAGTTGTTTCTACATGACTATCGAAAGAGACTTGTAGATATATTAGGGTTCTTGATTGATAATTTTGGTTAGAAAGTAATTCAAAGAGGATAACTAGTTATTCAAGTATACGTAGAGTGAAAATTGTATTCCTAGGTTTATTTTCATTGGTGATTTGACAAAATCACTTGTACTCTTTAGTTTTGTTTGATTTATTTTTCTTAATTTCTCTTAGTTTAAATTTTAATTTTAGAATTTTGAAATTGATTGTTTAGATAAATTGAGAATTAATTTAGGCTAGAACTTAACAAATTATAACAATTTATCTGTGAGAAAGATATATTTATTCATCATTTTATTACTTGTTCGATACATGCGCTATAAAAATCCATAACAATATGTGACAATTTATGAATTATAATTGGACTGTGCAAGTTTTTAAGCTGCATGTTTATGCATCGAGCTACAAACATGCACATTGTTGTTGCATGAGTCTACCTTATCGGGAAAATGTCCTTCTCTTGCATGGGGTAACNAAGGTTGGCTTACTAGAATACAATTGAGCATAAAGGGGATTGTTTATTTACATGATGCCTTATTACTCTCAGAATGGCCAAGTGTACTTTATTTCGAGATTCACACCTTGCATTACGGGTAGAGGGTCACTCGATGTGTTCTATATCGTGTCTGACTCATTATTGATATGGTTGCGAACAAGTTTGGTAGTCTTTTGCCTAGTGTACGTGATGACGTATGAGTGGTAATTAGATTGTGCAAGTTTTTAGGCTCCGTGTTTTTGCATCGAACTACAACCATTCTTTTCCTCTTTATTATTGTTGGATAAGTTTACCTTATAAAAAAAAAAGGGTCATTTTCTTATGTGGGTAAATTAAAAAGAGATAGGATAGTGATGCGTTTGTATGCTATCTAGGATTGATGGCTTTGAGAATAGTTAATGATTGAAATTGGTAGTCCGTTTAAAGTAGTGTCTTGTGGTGGAGAGTAGTTTTTAACCAATTTATCATTTATTGAGTTTAAATCATTAGTTTTCAGCATTTACTTTTATTTTGTTTAAATTTTAATTTCGAAACCCCCATTCGTTTGGTAGTTGTTTAGGATAGTTTAGGTCAATTTGATAATAGTATAAGTTTTTTGTGGGTTCGACTCTTTCTTACCACAGTGCTAGGTTTGTAGGATAGTTATTGAAAGAAAAAAAAAATTATATTTGGCGTTTGGTGACGCATCAAATGTTGGCATTATTGCCATAAAACTTGTGATTATTATTGATTGATTTGCTTTTCTTGATTATTACTTAATTTTATTTTTTATTTTTAATTTTTAGTTTTTGCATATTTTAAATGATGCAGATGGAGGGCGAGGGCAAGACCTTGAAGGAGTATGCTACACCAGTTTTAGCTTAATAATTTCTCTGCATTGAGTATCCTCAATTTAATATAGCTTTCGAGCTAAAACTATGAGTTATCAATCTCTTGTCACAATTCCATGGTAAGGGACTGATTGTGAGATTTTCTAACTTTTTTTTTTGTAGGTTATTGTTCATGTCTCAAGAAAAATCTAAAGGCTCAATAGATGATGTTCAAGACAAGATAGATCTCAAACTTTTTTTTTAAGTCCTTAGAGCAAACGTTTGATCAAATGGAGTTGAGGTTTGATGAGATGAATGAGAGAATAGATAAAGTTGAGTCTAGTTCACAAAGGGGGCAGCCACCTACAGTTCCTAATATGAAATGAAGAGAGAGGAATCTACCTAGGAATGATTATGAGGATTATTATGGGGATGACCTAGATGATGATGATCATGCCTCTAAAGCTAACATAGGCAGATTTGGGCGTGGGAATGGAGATAAAGGAGTCAGACAAGGAGATAGGTCTGATAACAATTTGGGAAATATTAAGATGAAAATGCCATCTTAGTAAGGAAAAAACGATCCTGAAGCTTATTTGGAGTGAGAGAAAATGATAGAATTGGTGTTTGATTGTCACAACTATTCCAAATTGAAAAAGATAAAGTTGGCTGCCATAGAATTTACAAATTATGCTATTATTTGGTGAGATCAACTTGTTTTGTGTAGGAAAAAGAATGGTCAAAGACCTATTGAGACATGGACAGAGACGAAAGCTATTATGTGGAGGCGATTCGCTCCAAGTCACTACTACAAGGACTTATTTCAGAAGTTGCAAAGCCTCATTTAAGGGTCTAAAAGTATTGTAGACTACCACAAAGAGATGGAGATAGCCATGATTCAAGCCAAGGTAGAATGTGGTGGAGTTACAACACTATAGACATGTTACACATGACTATAAAGGTGGAGCTACAATTGAAAACGAAGGGTTCCACACGAATGGGAAAAAATTCTGGGTTCTTCTTCGACATGGAAATATAATTGGGGCAAAAAGGATGACAATTCTCAGCTCAAACCTAAGACTAACACTCCAAAGGACAACAAAAGTGGAGGGATACCAAACCAAGGTAAAACCGATTCCTAACCTTCTAAAAATAGAGAGATGTTTAGAAAGAGGTCACATGGCTAAACAATGTCCAAATAAAAGAGTAATGATTTTGAAAGATAATGGAGAAATTGAGACTGAAGTAAATTTGATACTGAGTCTATACCACTTTTGGTAGATGCAAGTGACATTGAGTACCCTATTAATGGAGAGCTTTTAGTCGCAAGAAAAACTCTTAGTATGCAAGTCAAGGAAGATGAGGAGTTACATCGTGAAAATATTTTTCATGCTAGATGCCATGTCAATAACAAGGTATGTAGTATGATAATTGATGGGGGAGTTGTACTAATGTGGCTAGCACTAATTTGGTAGAAAAATTGAATTTGACAACTTTGAAACATCCTAGGCCATATAATCTACAATAGTTGAATAATTGTAGAGAATTTAAGCTGAATAAATAAGTATTGGTAACATTTTCATTTGGAAAGTATAAAGATGAGGTTTTGTGTGATGTGGTACCAATGCATGCTGGGCATATTCCTAAATCTTTTAGGAAGACCATAGTAGTTTGATAGATATGTAACTCATGATTGATATATCAATAGATATTCCTTTGTACTAAAACAAAAACTAATCACTCTTGTACCCTTAACCCCAAGATAAGTATATGAAAATCAAATGAGATTAAAAAAAGAAAGTGATATGAAAACAAAGAGTGAGAGTACAAAAGTAAGAGAGGCTGAGACTAAAAGGAGAGAAAAGAAAGTGAAGTGTCGTCTAGTGAGGAAAGAAAACAAGTAAATTTCTATGCAAGAGAGAGTGAGATCAAAAAGGCTTTGTTTTTAAATTAGCCTATGATTATTCTTTTGTACAAGGAGGTTTGGTTAAGTACTAATGAACTTAACTCTTCTTTGCCAAGTGTTGTTTTTTTTTTTTCTTTTACAGGTTGTTTAATGATATATTTCTTGAAGAGGTACCCAATGGTCTACCACCATTAAGGGGAATTGAGCATCAAATTGATTTTATTCCCAGAGCATCAATCCCAAATAGGCCAGCCTATAGAAGCAATCCTGAAAAGACAAAGGAACTTCAACGTCAGGATAGAGAGCTCATGGAGAAAGGGTATATGCGTGAGAGCATGAGTCCTTGTGCAGTTCTAGTATTGCTTATGCCTAAGAAGGATGAAAAATGGAGGATGTGTGTTGACTGCCATGCCATCAACAATATCATTGTAAGGTATAGACATCCCATTTCTAGATTAGATGATATACTTGATGAATTGCATGGTTCTTGTATTTTTACTAAAATTGATCTTAAAAGTAGATTTCATCAAATTAGGATGAGAGAATGTGATAAATGAAAAACTGCATTTAAAACAACATATGATTTATACGAGTAGTTAGTTATGCCGTTTGGATTAACTAATGCACCTAGTACTTTCATGATATTGATGAATCATGTTTTGCGTGCTTTTATTGGTAAATTTATGGTTGTGATGATATTCTGATTTATTGCAAAAACTTAGATAAGTGTATTAAGTATTTAAAACTTGTTTTAGATGTTTTGAGAAAATAAAAGTTGTTTACTAATCTCAAAAAGTGTACTTTTTGTACATATAAACTTGTGTTTCCTTTTTTGTTATTAGTACTAAAGGAATTGAGGTAGACGAAGAAAAGGTAAAGACAATACAAAATTGGCCGAGTCCTACAAATGTGGGTGATGTTAGAAGTTTTCATGGGTTGGCTAAATTTATAGGAGATTTGTGAAAGATTTTACTTGACTAGCTGCACTTTTGATTGAAGTTATAAAAAAAAAGGAGGGTTTAAAGGGGATGAAGAGCAAGAATAAGCATTTAATTTGATCAAAGAAAAATTAACTAATACATCTTGCTTGTTTTACCTAACTTTACAAAACTTTTTGAAATTAAGTATGATGCTTTAAGAATAGAAATTAGAGTTACTCTAACATAGGGAGGAAGTCCCATTGCAAATTTTAGTGAAAAACTAAGTTAAGTAGCCTTAAACTAACCTACATATGATAAGGAGATGTATGCATTGGGTCAACACAAGCTAAACAAGTGGCATACAAAATGGGTAGAGTTCATTGAAACATTTCCTTATGTGATCAAGTACAAGCAAGGTAAGAAAAACATTGTGGCTGATGCATCGTCATAAAGGTACGCTTTACTTTCTACATTAGACATAAAATTGCTTAGATTTGAATACATTAAAGACTTGTATGTTGATGATTCCGATTTTGGTAATGTGTTCAATGCATGTGAGAAAAAGGCATTTGGCAAGTTCTTTATGTACAATAGTTTTTTATATAGGAAAAATAAATTATGTGTGCCTAATTATTCATTGCATGACTTGCTTGTTAGTGAATCTCATGGGAGTAGTTTGATGGACTATTTGGTATATTTAAGATATTATATGTTTTCCATGAATAATTCTTTTGGCCTCATATGAAACATGATATAAAACGAAAATGTGAGAAACATATCACTTGTAGACAAACTAAGTCTAAGGTTAAGCTTCATGGTTTGTATACTCCTTTATCTATATCTAATGAAACTTGAATTAACATATCTATAGATTTTGTGTTAGGTTTACCTAAGTCAAAAAAGGGTAGGGATTCTATATATAAATTTTCAAAAATGGCCCATTTCATTTCATGCCATAAAACCAATGATGCATAACATATTGCTGATTTGTTTTTCAAGAAGATTGTAAGACTACATGGTATACCTAAGACTATTATTTCAGATAGAGATACGAAGTTCTTGAGCTATTTTTGAAAGACTTTGTGCTGTAAGTTATAAACTAAACTCTTATTTTCTACTATTTGTAACTCACAAATTGATAGTCAAATTGAAGTAGTTAATATGACTTTATCTACTTTGTTGCATACTATAATACATAAATACTTGAAAATATGAGAAGAATATTTGCTGCATGTAGAGTCTGCATATAATAGAAGTGTGCATTCTGCAACTAAGTTTTCACTTTTTCAATTGTGTATGGTTTTAATCTATTAACTCCTTTACCTGTGGTTGAACGTATTAATTTAGATGGCAAAAAGAAAGATGATTTTGTTAAGTAGATCCATGACAAAGCTCGAAAAAACATTGAAAAGAAAACTGAACAATATGCCAATCAAGCTAGTAAGGGGCGCAAGAAAGTTATATTTGACCCTAGTAATTGGGGTTTGGGTGCATATGAGGAAGGAACAATTTCCTGCTCAAAGAGATTCTAAACTACTTCCAAGATGAGATGGTGCATTTCAAGTAATTAAAAGGATCAATGACAACACCTACAAGTTAGAATTTCCAAACGAGTATAATGTAAGTGCAAGCTTTAATATTTCTGATTTGTCTCCTTTTGATATAGGTGACGATTCGAGGACAAATCCTCTTCACGGGAGAGGGAATAATGAGAACGAAGGAGCAGCACCAAAGGATCCATTACATGTTTCAGTTGGGCCAATAGCAAGGGCAAGGCTAAGAGGTTAAAAAAAAAAACACTTAATGGGTTCATCCAAAAAACTTGGGCTGATTCTAAATTGATGAAGTCCAACATAGGCCCAAGAGAAGATCAAGGCTTAGTCAAGTCATCAAGGCAATTGAAGGAGTTGGTAATTCATGGCGTGGATGTGTGATTAGTAAGAGTGGTATGGATGACATGTTCACTCGCCAATTCAGATTGTTACCAAATAAAGACATTCCAATAAAAGGCTGATCTCTTGCCAATTTTAGCATTCCAAATAAGGAGCAAATTACTTTCCAATAAGTGGCAGATTGTTGCCTATTTTTCCGAGATAGTTAATTACCATTTATAGGCTTTATTTTTCTTGAATTTTAGGCCATTTACTTTCTTGATTGTAAGGCATTATTAGCCATAAGTTTATTTCCTTTTCTAATGTGATAGATATGTAAAGTAATTGTCTTAGGGTTGTTGAGGGCCTTTTTCTATCAGCCTATATATAATAGGCATGTAAGTCTTATGAACACAGACTTGAAGATTGAATAAAATTATTGGGAGATTTTTCTCTTTGGTTCTTCAAAGAACTTATTCAAAGAACTTATTCTTGAACTTATCAAGGTTCTCTTATGACATTCAAAACCTAGACTTATCACTCACAATCCTATTCTTCTTTCTTGAGTGAGGTGTCTACCCTAATATCTTATACCTCTGGTTCTTATCTCTTTAATAGATAACGGGTCAAGATCCTCGTTTTATTTGTTTGAGAATTTGACCAAGAACGATTCTAGGAGAAATATCCTTTATTGATCTTTGGGTCTCACTTTTCTTTGTGAGGTTCATATCATCTTTCCGACCAATTATTACTATAGGAAGGTCGTTCCTTAAGACTACCCGTGCCAAGATTGATGTTCATAGATGTGCCATCATCATGGAGTTTGATGGGGAGATAGTACAACTTGTTGATGGAGGTTTTATCAACAATAAATTTATGAATAATTAAGAGATGTGGCTTGTGTAAACTGAGGTAAATAATCAAAGCAAATAAGGAGAC